>JAQFYC010000647.1:0-50532 GCA_034694165.1 Tomocerus mixtus
ATTTGAAATTGAACAAAATAGTACCTAAATGAATAGTATAAAATATGATTGTGGAAGTCCCATTATTTTTTAATTTACCTTGAAAAACGGATTAAAGCGAGTGATTCAACTTGTCACCTGTTGTTGTCTAGTAAATTATGTATGCATCTTGTGGACGCATTATAAGACTACTTATAAAAAATGAAAAGCACGTGTAATAAGTGTAAAAGCAAATTATATTAGTATAAATAAAATTTATAAACTCTATGCAAAATCAAAGTACTGTGTAAACTAAACACGTATACGTACTCTAGTTTAGGAACACTTTTAATGTTAAACATTGCTTTCTTAATACGCAAAGAATAGCTAATAAAAATTAGTAGTGTTTTGTTTACCTTGAGCATTATGGGAATGAAATTGCATGACATTTTAAGTATGAATAGTGTGTGTAGATTCTCGATTCCCTGCAAACAGCACCAGAGAACAATAAGTTATTTGTGTAGTTCAGCTTAGCTTTGTTGTGATGAGTTCATACCCCAACAAACGTAGGAGTGTTCTCTAACATACATACGTCATGGCATTAGTATGTGCATGCATACAATTATGCTCACTATTAGTAAACAAAAAAGCCGATACAAAGAATGCAATGCACTAAGCGCTAACCTTAACAATTAAAAGAGTAGTAGGTATTACCCATTACTTACGTAAACAGTGGTTAAAACATAACTTGTTTTGTATACAAGGTAATTCACATTTGTATTTTTAAATCACAGCAGAGCTTTGTCGCAGCACAATTGAACTTGAAATTGCACAGAAGCTAAGTTTCCTTGTCCCAGGAGGAAAACAATGGACACCTTCTGTTGGGTTAGGATTGCATTGAGATGAATGACAGAAAGGACCTTCATCCTGATCCTGAGAGTGATGGGAGACAAAACTTCTTCGTTGAGGTTTTCTAGGCACTTACTACACTTGCTATCTAAATGATTACATTATACTGTAAAGTCTATTTTTGTGGATCTACATACTTATAAGTAAGTATATTAGGTAAGTGTTGTTATGTCAGTGTCAGTATACATAAATTACAAACACACAAGTTAAGATAAAATCATTTGCCTTCTTGAGCAAGGTTGAAAGAAATAAATTGTCACGGGAAATAAATATATTATAATCAGAACTTTATAATAAGGTAGGAGAAACGCAGCGAAAGAAAATAAATGTAGCATAGTGAACATAATGATGTAATTTTGTATAGGATTAGTAACTGCATACAGTTTTTATTAACCGGTATAGTTTTCGCATTGCAGTTACATGACACGATCACGACAAATACAAATTATATGTCTATGCAATTTCTGCGAAATATTTGTCTTCCTATAAATATAAAGTTATGTGAGATATAGTGAAATGTAACGGGGGTAGAGTGAGACATGCAGAAATCTTCTAATACCATTGTATAGATCGGTATCGGTAGTCTAAAACTACACACACGTCTCAATTAGGTTCAAAAAGTAGATCACAAATTGCGAGTATGAGATGTAGATAGCTGTAGGCAAAGGCAGACTGCAGACGAACGTGACTTGACTTCCCTAAAAGAAATAGGGAACTCGAACAGTGAGTGGGTGAAAGTCAAAGGTTTGTGGACGAAATAATGCGGTTACATTGTCTCCCGTCGATAAAAAAGCAAAATAAACACAGAATTCAGTGGGGGAAAGGGTATAAAAGACACAAAATATTTTTAGATGTTCTCTCCCATTGTGCCAATAAAATGAAGACACATCAACACCATTACTTCCTTTGGCTACTTAGATAGAAAGCTTGTGAATGTTAAATACTTACATATTGCATACATACATACATACATAGGAATGGTTAGTAAGTAGACCTTACTAACCATTCCACATTGTAGACAATAAATATCTTTTAAATTTAGTTTACACAACATAATAAGATAGCACACCTACTATTAGAGTTACTATACTACTGCAGTGTTGATTAGGAACCTACTACCTACTACCTACACAAAAGCCTTCTACTTCTATACTACTGTGCAGGATTAGACTGCTAATGCATTTTACAAAGCTGCCTTTGTACAATTACCATTACCAACCAAGTGCATTACGTTTTATAATTGAACTTACCTAATATATTGAATGAAGCAGAAAAAATTCCACTTACTTTGACGTAACAATTTAATACACACATGAGGTAACCTTATTTTATATGTGCAAGCTGCTCTACATGCATGCATTATCAAAAGCTTGCACTCGGATTCAATTCATTTGTTTGCTGACTCTTATTCTGACGCAACGTGAACTAAAATTCTTAAATGAAATGAACATTGCCATAAAATTAAATAAACTACACTAAGGTTTATAGTAATAAGCCCTGCAATTTTCTAGTAATGCAATAACTGTCGTCGCTTTATCTGTACCCCTGCCTGGTTGTTTCAGTTTACACTAACTTTATGTATGTCCTAGCAATGCCATACATGCCATATGGATATCCTTACAAGTTTCTAAAGTACATGTAAATAATGCAATTAATTCAATGACTGTAAATTGTAATGTAAAAGAATGGAAGTATTTATATGTGTTCAATGTGTGTGGAATAGAAACGGTGAATGGTAATGAAGTAGGTAGTATAGTACTACAGTGAATAGAATCTAGTACATTATAGTGTAACACATCACATCAGGAAAGGAAAGAGTAAGGTTAGTTTAGCATCAAGCTGCATTTATTTAAGATCTGGTACAAAAGCATCCAAACTATACGGAAGAAATGCAAGAGTTAAATACTACGAGTAAAGATTAATTGCTTTCTCAAGAGACACTATACACCACTACGTGTCTTTTCTTGGCGTACCTATCTACTACTGTATAATACACTACTATGCATAATCCCACATTCTAGTAGTAGAAATGTACATCATTACATTACAATTATAGTTAATGTTTAGAGTCAAAGCAAGCAACTTACCCGATAGGTACACCAAAAGAGATTCTTGAAAGTTATTTTTAAATGTATTTCTACATACTAAGTATTATGCTATGGTATTGTGTAACTTTGTACATTTGAGATTGCATTGCAATGAGTGTGTGAGCCAAACTAGAATAGCACTCTCATCTTAAATGTTAAAGAAATACTACTACATAGTAAATATTAAGTATAAAAATGCTGTAAGGAGAAATGTGCTGCTCACTCTTCTGCAAGCGTGTTTCAGTGGGTAGAAAGGACAAGAACGCATTGTTACCACTGTAGGTATACATTTATCTGTTATGTTTATTAAGTAAGAAATGTGCGAATTCATTAATCAGGCTTTTTCAATGGTACTCCGACTCCAGACCAGGCCATATGTAGAATACTCCCATACTATACTAGAGTAAACCAGCTGGGATGGGATGGCAGTGAAAGACCAGACCAGGCCAGGCCAGGCCAGGAGAAGAAAGAAATTCCTGATCAAAGAAAAAGCCTGCCAGACCAGACAGACAAAGTTATTTAGCATGTCTCTAGTTGTATATCGATGGGTATATTATAATATAATTTAAGTTGTAAAGGTTAGTTAGGCAAATAAGCAAGGAAAGGACGGAAGTAGCTTGTACCTACGTTATTATTATGCAATGAGGATGAGGAAGAAAGACTAATGCGACACTCATTTGCCAATTAGTCGGGGATATTCAAGGCTCTCTAAAATAAATTCACTGTCAATGCTGACAGGATAAGAAATATTGATATTATAGTTAAGAGTTTATTTTTTCTATTAGCCTATCGGTCTCAGCTCGATTTGTCCTCGGAATTAGCTACGCATCCTGTACTAGTATTTATTATTATAGTTATTCTGTTATTGTTTATTTACAAAGACGAAGAGGGAACATGGGAATACAATAAATTCCATGCAAGTGTCCGTAAAGTATTTTTAACATGTGCACTGGAGTCGGAGTGGCATGGCTTGACATTGAGCTAGTGCTTTAGATTTTAGTTTCCTACTAACTACATTTCCCATTCAACAATTTTCTACGCTGCACATAGTAGGTACTTAATTATTGTAATGTTGAATGTTAACTAACGTGTGTACAATGTAAGATATTAGGTAGATAAATTAGTCACGGTGAAGCAATTTGCTAAATTATGATACGGTTTCTTCTTCTTTCGCGATTCAATTTCTTGGCTATCAATTTCTTTCCAATTTCTCACTCATTACACTCCGACTTCAAGTTTAACTTTCATTTAGCAAAAACCACTTCAGGATCTGGAGTGGGAAAATATATTCGCAAAGATTACTTGGTTTGGTTATGGTTATCCTATGCCCTATCCTAATATCTCTATGAAAATATACGAAGTGAGGCTGTCGGCATTTATGCAAATGAGATTCGGAAGCGGTATTATTGTATGTAACTGTAGCTTCACAGAAAGAGTGTTTCTTTCCGTAACATCTGGCTAAAATAAAAGAGTAGATTTACTCTGGGAATAAAAGCCTTGCAATTTTGCGATAACCGAACTAACCACGCTCGAGATCCATAAACCTGTCACAAATAACACTTCTTAACATAGGCCATATGCTCATGACAAGTGATGAGAGTTCATAATCGTCACTTGAGTCATATCTGTACAACTTAATGTTGCATTCCTGCAAATAAATTGTCACTTTACACAAAAATAATGGCATAATATTAAATTCTTCTTGTATTATCTGTAAGTTTACAATATTAACGCAGTCAGCTTGCAAAATTATGCAGCTCCTACAGATATAAGCTCTGCGCAGAAATATTTTGCATGGAAATTGTTAATCATTTTTCATTTACATATTAAGTTAAAATTCATTACTAGCAGTCACTCAGAGCGGTAGTAGGAATTTTCCTGCCTATGTATACATCCCTAAGACTTTATTGCTACTATGTAATAGGAAAAATGGTAACATAATTTCTTGAATATTTGTACTGATAATTAAAAGATTTTTGTTGTCCTGCATTCATACTAATTTTATTGTATAAATAGTTGTCATAAAACGTAGTCCAAATAATGCTTTTGATTTTATTATTGAACATTGAATACATTTGAACTTCGAATATATGTAGGCTAATATTGTCAAGTTGTGTCACAAGTCTCATACACAAAACTACAGAAGCTCTAGAAGCATATAGTAGAACTGACAGATTTGTATGTGAATTCCATCTCACAAATATTTCATGCTTCTATTTTTCATTTTTAACTTCCCGTTTATAAAATGGGTATTTTTAATCAGTTAATGACTATCAGGGAAACGACGGAGGTTAATTCAGCGCCCACAATACATGCAAATTCTATCTAAATATGTTGCACGCGCTGTCTATACCAAATCTAAAATTGTTTTCATAGAGTCTCACTTCTCTCAACCGTGGAAACGATCACTCAGCACAGCAATCAAAGGAAGAGACGTGCAGAAATTAGTAGGAAGCCAAGAGCTAACATCAAATGGGCAAAGTAAAGATATATCACATTCACATCACTAAGCTTCAGATCAGACGAAGCCAAAAGCATTGCTTTGCAATCCAATTCACTGTGTGGGCGTCAATGTCAATGTTTTTGTCGCCATTCGTTCATATGTAGAATATCTGTAGTATGAGAGCAGACAAAATTCTTTCATGACTTTAGGACCCATTTAGAAGAAAGCAGCCAAACCGGGTTCGATTCACAAATACATCAGATGACTGAAAGAAAGCAGGATAGTATACTAACTAGTATGTAGGTATTAAAAACTCACCAACCACCACGAAGATGCGGATGATATAAGCCGAAGGTCATATTGTATTATTATTACTCTCCAGGAATTCTATTTCTAATTGAAAGCACCTAAAGTAAATATTTTACTGCGTACTCAAATACTTTTACTGACATACTTTTATGTATCACTTACCTACATATGCACAAGCTCTTTTCACTTACCATTTACACATTTATTACAGTACATTTATTATATTGACATATAGTGGTAATAGGTAATGTGATTCTTATTTTACGTTTAGATTGAGCTGTCGTACTTATTATGGGTCTCTTGACATGACGTGAATGTTGTCGCTGTCGTATTATATGTCATTTACTGGAACGTAGGTGCGCAAATCAAGTTACTTTGTTTTTCTAGGGCAACTACACCAATACTGTTTGTACATAGTGTTATGTTATATCTACATATACCTATACATACATGCTAATGATAAGGACGGAGACGCAAAATTCGCAGCTGTTTTTGACCTAGTGACAACGAAATCCCTCCCAATGTCACATTGATGATGCAACTTATGAGACAATTGAAGTGTGGATAATGTTTTCGTTTGGGGCTGGCTACACGATGATATGCTGTCACTGACTGGAATTGGAACTTGAAAAATACCAGATCACTGAGATCGCTAATACTGACTGACACAGAATTGCGTTCCCACTTCTTTATGTTTTTTCTGTCTACTTCGCAGAAAACTTTATTTTATTTCGAATCTTGTCTCTCTGTGTATCGTCGTATGCTTAGCAAAGAACATTTTGCATGCTATGCACGTTTATTTATTGCAAGAATACTTTGTTACGCGTATTGTTATCCCTAACAGAGTATTTACGGTAATTTTCCGTGTTCTTGCTATTGAATGTAGACTAATTCACGAATTTATGAATGTGTTTACAGGGTTAAGATTAACAACAGTTAGGTAGTTGAGAAGTAAACACAATTAAATAGGAGATGTTCTTTTCTTAGGAACCTTAGCCAGTATAAAGTACAGTATTAATATGAATACCTACGTAGTGTATTTAACTATCGGGAATATTTTTAGAAGCTATAATTTTCACACGTTAGTGTCATATATTTTTAGCCAGTATTCTAAATTACAGAGAACTTGTTTTACGCACTAGCCATTTCTGCATTATTGTACTTTGTACCTCCGTAAAGTTCCTTAATGTACATACAGATTGTAACAGTCTACGTAGCGTAAGTATACGGAATGCATATAGGAGACGATTGAGATACATTGACAGAAAACAGAGACACATAAGAGACTAATAGGCACATAAGACAATGCCAAATCGAATAAAAAACCGTCGAGTTCTGCAGTTTATTGTTACCATGAAACTTCAGCTGAGACTGAGACAGAAATGACAATGCTTTTCTCTTACTTCCTGCTACACTTGAAATGTTCACTTTTGTCTTTGAAAGCAATAAAAGTTGATGTTTTATTCGTTTGAAGATCCTTCATGAAATGCAGTTGTCGCTAACCTAATCGGAAGACTTTTGCAATGCTCAAAAAGCTGTGAATGCAAATCTGACTAAATTGTCGATTATTTGCATCTGTAACGTATAAAGCTACCTTTTCCGCATCCTAATAATTGGCAACACCACTTTACCTCTTTAACATCTTACCTCTTTAAAATGACATGTATATTATATCTATAATTTAGATAAGTATGTAGGTTCCATAGGTTCAGTGTTGTCTACCGTGTCTATTGCAATTTTTTTTAAATGATTGCGTATGTTGTGTGTTTTATTTAGTATTAAGCATCAATTCATGCCAAAAGTAACAGAGTATCGCCCATACCTTACCCCTATCTCTTCGTTATCGATCGTGATGTGTTATATTGTATTTTAAGCTTACAACATTGTTAGAAAGAAAGAGCTGCTATTGATTATTCGAAGTACACGAGGAGAGATTGAGTAAACATCAAAGAGTAACGAGAATAAAGAAGTACAAAAGGGTACGTGACTACTAAGGGAAAACAGGAAGAACAAAAGAACTTCTACAAGTTCTTTTTATAAAAATTCTTTAATTGAAACATATTAAGCGTAGCCTATTGACTGAATCAATTTCTGTTCCGTCTGCGTAGGTTCTTTTGGCGAATGGCCCTCCTTGGGGAATTTTATTGGTAATTTCTAAACAGGGTTCCTGCTGACATGTAAACTATGAACCTAAGTATTCCTTGAAACGCATTTCACAAGAATGAAATTTTCCATGTTATCTAAATTCTATAGTGTTAGTGCTTACTTATCAGTACTATGCTTATATTCCATACCAATATACATACCCTTGTTTATTTAAAAGGAGAAATTCCTGGAGTCTCACTCAATCGAACTTCACAATGATTTTTCAATGAGAAAAGGTCTTGGCAATTGGCATTGATTAAGTGTCAAGTCGCCAAGTCTCGTAATGTAAATGAAACAGGGAAATACTACAAGGAACGTAGCTTAAAACGCTGGCAATGAGTCTTTTAATTGGTTTAGCATTAGAAGGAGAGCATAAACTACAAGAAGGCCTTTGTTTGCTTCTTCACTTGAGTGAGTTCTTTATAAGTTTATAATGGTAGGCAAAGGCACATAGGTTTGAAAATGCAATGTTAACAACTTACTTGCCATGCGTATACTTATGTACACAAGTTACGTAGACAAGCAACGATACAAAATAGATACACAAACAATCCGTTCAACTCAAGCGATAGCAATTAGTCTCAAATTACTCAAAGGTTTAGCTTAGCATCATCGGCCGAACCTAATGGATGATTTTAGTTCGTTTGGGTAGCTTTGCCTTGGAATTCCATTAAGAGAACTGGGAAGTGGATCGGGAAAGTAAAACAAAGTCAAGCCAAGCCGAGTCAATCAGCTGTGAGTGTGTGGTCTTCCCTTCCTTGCTAAAATGTGGAAATTACCAGAAATCTACAGGGAAAAGACGAAGAGCTAGCCTTCAATTTTTATTTCTTCCTGCTTCTACTACTATATGCATGCCTACTATTTATCTACCTATTTATACTTACATTAGTGAGTAAACGTGCTAGAAATGTTTACAGTTTGCAAGGTATCTGTATACAATATATCCGTAGTGCTTACATAACATAAATACATGAATAGTTCTTTAAATATAAGTAAGTTGCATTGATAAAAGTAGGAATGCTACTGCACTGGTACGTACGTACGTGCATACTACTTAGCATTTACAATTTGTACAGAAAATAATTTTACTTTAGTTATTAGCCCACCTAGATACCTAGATATTATCTTCTCGTGTCGCTACTATCAACTAGACCACGTTCCTGGCTGTTTACTTTGCACAATCCTACACTCGAGAGAAAAGTAGAGCAAAATTTCAAAGCTTATTGTGCTGCACTCATTAGATTTTCTGGGTGAATGGCGAAGATAAGTAGGGAGACCTATAAGGAAATGCATTCCTTACTATTGCTCCTTATTTATCCTATATCCAAAAATAGTGCAACAGGTGCCTCTAATTAGGCAAACCATATCAACGCCAGAAAAATCTCAATTCACTGTTTACTAGCCAGTAGATCGTACTGGCATAACTTATAAACGGAACACGAGCGTCTTTGCAGTATTTAGCATTTATTAAATACAAAACAATTATATTTACACATTCAAAGATAGATTTAATACGCTAAAGAATTGCGAGACACAACACAGCACTAAAGACGACATAAAAAGCAAGGAAATTAGTGTACTCAGCAAATCGTCTAAATAACAGCCCCCGCGTATACATAGTAATTATATAATTCACTCAATATTTTTGCTGAATTATTTCAATCACAGTCTATAGTCTAAATATCGTAAATATGATAAGGCCTTGTAAGTAAGGCCTAAGTACCTTGTAAGGCCCTGGCACTCTTTATCTAAGGGGAGATACAATCTTTCGTAGTAAATCTTGTTCTTGCATATTCATGATACCACAATGTAGCCAAAAGATGAGGAAATATTAATCCGATTTATCGATGAAAATATAATTCAGTTAATAATGCAAAGTAAGCCATGTATGGATTTGCTTTGCCCCTTTTAATTGACATTATTATTTAAGGCAGGTCAATTACAATTAAATTCGTCTTAATTATTCTTACATGAAAAGCTTTGGGTAAAATTAACAAAGTTAGTTGTCTGTGGGGATTGCGATATGCAGATTAAGGAATGTGTATCACTTTATTAAAAAACAAATACAGATTCATTGATTAGTTTAAATCAAAAATAGCGGCCCAAAGTCCAAATTATGTGTACGTGGGTGGATTCTCCTGCCTATAGTGTAATTTTGGTCCGCTGACATATGTACACACACAAAAAGAATTTACACACGAGTTTAGCTACGTAAAAAATAGAACACTAAACTGCATTGATAACTTGGTTTGCCTATAAAGAACTTTCATTCAGGCGAATAGAGAGTGACAGCCTGTCAGCTCATCTACGCTTAGTTGACGATGTGTATCTATATTTTGATTTCATAATCTTCCAGCTATAAATAATTCCAGTGCAATGCAATGTGTCTATTTCCAAACCCAAACAGAGATTCACTAAAGATACTCGAATGTACATTAACTTTAAGTTTGTATGTAAACAGTAAAGTACAGTTACACTTACATTTATAACTAAAGACTAATCTCATACGCCGCTTTTCATTCCTCATCATTTCTTCATCCTTCCAAAATATAGTAAGTTTGCTATCAGATACTTATCAACACAAGTAGGTACATATAATACTATTTTATTTACTTATCAAGCACATCAAAAGCTCATGAGTCATGTCATAACGATGCATTTCTCTCTTGCAATAGTCCGTCTTGCCGGCTATTTGGCAGATCCTCTAAATATATGTACAAACATTTGTGCAACTGTTGCTTGCTATTTACTTAAGAAGATATTATTTGTACTTTGTACATAGTCCTACGTCCTACACCTTTAAGCTAAATCCTTCTTTCTCAATACTAAGACTTAAGGGTAATTCACATAAGATACAAGTAAATCCTTTAAGTACAGCAGCATCAGAGTGAATAGAGCCATGCCTGACAAATTGTGGATGTGCAAGTGTAGTGTACTGTAGTTGTAATCTAACGAACTTTACGTATTAAAGTAGTTTAAATATGAGTTGTAGCTATATGCACAATGTGGACCGTATCTAACTGAATGGGGCTCTACATATATTGACATACTTAAGCAAACATATAAATGCTTCTGCCTGCTGCAATCTTAAAATTTTAAACTGCAAGTGTATCAGATCGGATCATTTTATGTTACGTAGGTATGTACATAGTATAAGTGTTCCCACTTAAAGTAGCAAAGACTGACGGTGACGGAAAGACGAATAAACAAAATAAGAGTTATTTTATTAGGTGAAAAATAGTGTGTCAAACAGCTGAGGTCTGAGCAACACATTACTCCCGAAGGGAATCAATTCCAAAGCGAAAACAGCTTAATTCAACCAAAAGAAGAAGCCAATGACACCATTTGTAAATTGGTAGTCCGACCGACAGACAGACTGACAAGACAACTAAACTACGAGAAAGTAGAGACACATCACATAATCACATCAGCCGAAATCACATGGACACACATACAAATCAAATCGCAAGGAACACGCAAATAAACAAATATTACAGTACAAAGGCCTTTGATTTTTTGAAGAGGAGTTTTTTGGATGCATCCACGTGCATGGAGTATACTCATTCAGTTGACTCTATTATTTTTACAAGTATCTGTATTTACTCTTTGATTTGGTACTTTGATACTTTGATCTACTACGTAAGAGAGAATTTATTTTTATATAGCAGAGCCATTTATGTACACATTTAGGGATTGAGGCATCATGATCATGTTGGTTGATATTAGTTCAGCTGGCAAATACATGGTATGGTGCCATTATTATTACTAATAGTATTACACATCATCCAAGAATCTATGAATATAAGATACGATCTGCAGAAAAGCTAGTCGGAAGGAGTTTGATTACAAAATTAGATTAAAATAATTGATTAGTTGTTAGTAGGTTGTAGATTGTGGTGTGGTGAACCTTAGTTGTCGCTTACTTACTCACGATCACGCTATGGCAGACGTGAGGATGAGATGAAACAAGCGCCGGGGAATAAGAATAACATGGGAGTATGCGACTCTTTTCAGTAAAACAAATCTATATTGTCTCAGAGTTAAGACTCCGTAGGCAGGCAATAAATAATTCGAATTCTTTATTCCTCCCGAGTAGACAATGCTCATCAATTACACTATACACACCATTTTCTATCCCGTCCCTGTCCATGTCCTGCGCTAGCAAACTTGTCTTACTCCTGGATAAAGTTGTCTTGTCGCCTTCTCTTGCTTTTCTATTATTTTTGCTTCCACTACTCTGACTCTGACTGAAGTAGAAGTGTTACTTAAGTTAATATTACAGAATCTGTGGAAGACTCAAGTCAGATTTCTGTCAAGTTAAACAAATCTCTATGGATGAAGTATTTACTACGTATATGAAGTGTAGGCTTATAGTTTACAAGGGAAAAGGCAAATCAGATCATCATGTTTTGGTCTCGTCTGGTAATTAAGGCAAAGCCCTATACTTTGTGTGTTTTCCGGTCCTTACCCTACTAATGTGTTGTTCTAATGTTAATTAATTGCATTAAAATTTTAGTTACACGAGTAACGTATTTACAGTTGAACTACGAATTCGCATAATAATCCTTAACTTAATGTGTCTGCACGTAGTAATCTCAATGCATACTAACTGGTATACCTTAAAGGGAATTAGTTACGCGCAATTAATAGAGGACAATAGTCTCAGTAGTTAGAAAAGAGTAATTTACATTAAGGAAAGTACAGTATACATAAGTAATAGTAAGTAGGTATACATATACTAAAATTAACAGCTTTTCTCAGGATTCTAATGCTTTCCCACTTTTTAGATACTGTTTTCACAGAACTATATTACACTTTTACACTACATAAAACAACTAACTAAGCAAACAATGCTTCATTTCCCATGCGAAACTTGCAATGCTAAAGTCTTTAAACTTGCACAATCCTTACTACACAAATAATCTCCTGTTTACAATATTTTCTTTTTATGGATCCAGATACTACTGGGTACTCGCACAGTACGTAAACAATGTATGTATCAGCAGGTACATTAGTACATATCTCACGCATACATATATTATATAGTCACTCAGTAATTAACATGATTTAAATAATTTAAACATTAAGTAATATTCTTGTAGATGAATGGTTAGCTATTTTTGCGCTGTTTTCGCTAGTTTTTTATTTATGCAAAGTAATTACTGTATTTACTAACTAACTATTGACTTCTGTTAGTAGTTAGTATTGGAAGTTAATATTCCACTTAAGTGTCTGTGGGTAATATGTTGAGATGCTGCCTTCAGAAATTGTAAGGCATTTAGAATTGCATAGTCATACTTAGTAAGGGTAGATAGTCATAAACTACTTGGATGCAAAAGTAGTAAGTAAAAGTATGCATATGGATCATTGACAATAATTTATTATAAAAGTTTAATACGATAATACAGTTTGAGTCTTGAGTTTTCTGGTGTTGATTATTCAACGGAAGAAATCGTAATGCAATGCATTGTAGTTGTACTGTCAGATTTTAGCTTCCTAATCTTTTTGTACATTAGGGTAGGACTAGGTTAGAGAATGGGATAATGGCAATACTGCAAAATACATTATACATACATAGTCTGTACTGTACGGCATCTAGGAATTGCCCCTCTTGGAATAGTAGTATGGGTAATTAAACATTAACGGGTATACTTAAGTTATGCCTTAGTTGTAGTATATTATTAGCTTTTTGAGAATCCTACACATTGTGTAAATTAAAGTAGAAACAATTGTAAAGTTCAAGAATTCCCAAGAGAAAGCTATTTAGTTGGAAAAGAGGACTTTCACCCAAAAGGATAATTTATCAAATGCATAGTTGACATGTCATAAAATGTAATAAGTACTTATATGGTGGGACGTAATGTAAATTGTATGCCCGGAAGTAGACAGTACGAACTATATTTATTTGAAGATACAGATATATTTATATATGCGTGCGACGACAGTTGGTTTTGGCTATGTAAGTTTGGACTGAAAAATGTGTGGTAGGTAGTGGTACATAGAAAGTAGAAAATACAGATTATTAATGGAGTCTGCATGCACTTTGAACTGAGACGTTGCTGTCGAATCTGTCTTGCATCGCTCGATTAGCTATTTAAATGACAAGATGTATTGAAGCAAGAAAAATGAAAAATATTTACACAGAACCCATACCAGACCACTGCTGGCTGTATAATTTTATTGTGTATTTTCCTACTGCGTATTTTCTTTTGGAAAAAAATCCTTTTTTAGCTCGGCCAGCTAAGAAGCTATTGCTGTCTGAAGAAAATAAAAATAGTAAAAGTGTAATGTAGCTTTCAGCTGCTGGAGTCTGGTCTGGTATATCTGTAAGTATATGAATCTGAAATTGCGATGAGGAAACACGTGCTCTATATTTGAGTAGCATTTATTTATAGGTTTCCGTTAACTTATGATGAGATTAGAATGGTACCTACATCTGCGATGATGATGATCACTGTTTTATTAATTCGAGTTGCAAGAGCAAGCCTTTACTCAACCTTCAAAATGAAGTTGGAAAAACATTTATAATGAACAAGAGAAGACTGGCATGGCAGATGCAACTGGTTGCAGGCGGTACTCAATCCAAATTATATTCTCCAAGTAACTACCACACACACTTATACCTTCCACATCCATATTAATATTCAAATGCGATTCAAAATTCAAACCCTAGAAACTACACCAGTTTAATAATTCTTTTATGGAAATCTTTCACCACAACCTATACCTATTCCTTATTACTGGCTGTCTAACGCCCTTTATATAAGGATATAAATAAATTACTCATTCACTTGAGTATGAGGACTGAAAAATTAAAATCTCTTGAAGTAATGTGGTCCCCGTGGCACGCAATCTCATATTAACATTTTTATTCGGTTCCCATTCACTAAATCATTCGTTAAGAAACTGGTTCGCCCATTCGCATTCGGAGTCCGTCCGTAACGCAGAGCAAAGTAAGAAATCATGTCAGTAAATGCTCAAGAGTATTTTAATGGGAATGTATATATAACAAAGCTTAACTAATTCTTAACTAATTTTTGCACAGAGTGAAGAGGTTCACTGGTTCAACCTCAAACTAGGTAAAAATTCAACACTCTGTCGGCCTTTAGGGTCTAGTAGATTTGCGGTATTTTAAGCATGGTACATAATGGATACAAATACCCGGCATTTATGCATACCCACTCATGTACGAGGAGATTGGATACTATTGTTAGCCAAGCATTTTTCTACCTACATTATAGGATTGTATAGGATTGTATGGTTAATGCAGCGTCGACGGAAATTAGATATATCATGGATGAAGGTGGAACGTAATGACAACTAAAAAATGGTTTTCTCTCCATTCTATCATTAAGCTATTCTGTTAAGAATTACTACGCAAGGTTATTTTTATTTAGTACTGAAACTTAAGCGCCCAAGTCAAGGGGTGGCATATAGGTTAGGTAATGGATAGATTCATGGCAAAAAGCAAGGAGACAATGCATGGCAGAACACAAGCCCTATAGTATACATTACATTTTTGTAGATAACAATGTTAATGGGAAGAGTGTTACTACTGTTTGTGTCTTTCTCGTAGTATTTGCTTAGTGTGTGAGCTTAACTGAACTGAAATTGTAGAACTGCATGTGGGTTTCATATAATGTAAGTAAGTAACAGACATTAGATTACCTAAGTCACTATAACTCTATGATGCAATTTGTTTCGGAGATGAAATCTGTAGCTAACGATAAGTATCTCATTCCACTTCCACTGTGAAAACTTCATTAACTTATATTAAATAACTAGTTGAAGTTGGAATTAGAGAATAAGGACACATACAATAGTAGTAAAGTGAGTAATGTAAACGTAAAATGCTAAGGTTGCTTTATTCTTCCATTGTGTAGTATTTAAGTTATGTATGTGACTATGAATTGAGTTAAGTTGAAGGATGATATTATGTGAGTGAGTGAGCGAATGCTTTCCTTTTTCTGATATATGCAATATTGATGATATACTGTAGGTAACGGAAGAAGATGCATTTGCTCTGTGAGAAAACAATAGGTTTCCCGGTCACGCTTTACAGAATCGAATAAAAGAAGTTCTAGTAAAAGAATTTTCTCCCCGTTTTTTTGTTCACACGCCCAAGAGGAAAAGAGTAGCCGAGGCGAGGCAGGCGGAGAGTCGAAGAGAGCAGAACAAAGTAAGAATTAGAGAGGAGAGGACATAGAGGCACCTGCCTTATCATCAACATCGAAAATAGAAATTAGGCTTCGTACTGGAATGTGGTGATGCACTCAATTAAATTGAGAAAGATCCTTCGTACATATACATACAGTGTAAAGTGTAATATGGTTAGTATACTATAAGAGACTATCTTATATGCACAACACAGTAGTTTCTACATAAAGACGGGTTTTGGCTTTGACACTGCTATAAATTGAATAGACACTAAAATAGATTTGGCACAAATAAAACTATGACACCTCACTCAAGCTTAGCTTGCCCGATACATTCACAATATCACTCAGCCAGCAGTCAGTCACTTTCATGCAATTCCAAAACAACAGCATTCTCTATGGATTATAAGTAGGTACCTATTTACATTTACATACATTAAGTTATATCTATCGCTTGGAAGAGCAAGTATTTAAAAAGATATCTGATAGCTTCAATAGCTAAGAAAAATGCGATAGGAGAATAGAATAACAGTTGGATTTGGTTTTGGATTGTGGATAAGATTGCATTGAATGACTATACTGATAGTATAAAAAATAAACATAACAAGAGATGGGATTGGGATAAGATCAACATAATTCATTGTGTTCCTTCCTAGCACACAAATGTCACTCATTGTCACTTCTAAGGTTTAGGTTTGCATTGTAGTTAACTTTAGTAGCCATTCTCGGAGTCGTCGTCCTTGTTTCCACTCAAAGGAAACATAACATAACTTGATTCATTATCTTTCTGTCGTAAAAACAAAAGAATTGAATAAATCTGAAAAAATTTAAGTAAATGATCTCATTTATTTAGAGTAGAGTACTCACTCCTCTGCTCTGAGGGTCTCCTCGTTGAAAGACATTGCTTCTTTTAGTTTTAAGACCACGTTAATGCACATCTGAATGTATTTTACTATTCAGGCATCCCATTACCATGCATATCATAAAACTTTGTTAGTGCATTGAATTCAAGATTGAATTTGAATCGGTTGAATTCCTGTACAGAGAAGTTGTCTTTAGCCTAAGCTCAAGTTTGCCAACGTTTTTTACGAGAAACTTTAGTGTTAATTTGCCGCTTCGAATAATTTTCACTTCCCCAGCTTTGTCAATCCAAATCTGCCGATAGAAACTAAAAAAGTGGATGCAAAATCTATAGCATGGAGATATAATGGATGTTTATGCAAGCTAAGAATATCCTGACGTAGGACATACTTATCTGTAGTAGTATATAATAACAAGTAAACATTGCTCCTTAAGTTAAAGAAATAGAAAATCAAATTTATTTGTCGCCAGTAACCCTGTGTGTGTCTTGTTGTTTTGTTACTACATACTGTGTTTAATGTTAATGTTACATAGTAATAGTAGTAAAATATATTAGTGGGGAATCTCATTAGCTGGCAAATACAGCACACAGAACAGAACACTCTTAAATACACTTCCCCCATAATATTTTTTGCATGCATGTGTTTCTCAGCATGTATATTTTCATTATTCCAACTCAACATGCTACAAGTCAGTTCTAAGTTCTAGCCTAGCCGAAAAAGCCCGCACACATTTTATTTGTAAGGATAGTCCTAATGTAATGTAAATGTAATGAAGGCGTGCATGAAGGCATGTATGGGGATCAGACCACATTGAAATGTACTATGTAAGTGTATGATTATCATTGGATTGTATTGTAGTATTGTACATTAGTAGCAAGTATTACATGTAAATAGTCTCGTCTAGGGCACATCACATAACGCCCATAACATTCTTCCCTTGCCTTGTCAACCTTATCCTAGGAAAGCAGTGCATTGCAACGCCAGAGACATACACACGTACTACATATAACATATCCAAACCAGAAGCAAATTTAGTTTTTCAGGGATACTTCACACTAAATACATTGTAAAAGCGGAAGGACATGGAAATTAGCATAAGACGGTAGCTTTTCCCTTACTTTTAATGGATCCTGTCCTGGTGCAATATTGTATCTATCCATGTAATTGTATGTAAGTGAGATGTGTGTGTGTGATAATATGATGATGTCCTATTGCAAATTGTGTGCGCGAGGCTAGGTTGGACTTTTGCAAAATGGATAGGTTAGTTTAGCATAAAAGAGGGAGCAAAACATACCGGTAGTAGTATTGAACCTCAGCTACTCAGAGAGAACAAGTCAACTCTTAGACAGCAGGAGATCAGAGCAAAGCAATAGCAATATCAATAGCAATCCAAAAAAGTAACTCTTTAGCCAAGCCAACTATTTCACAAGCTTTACTTTAGCTTTCATTTCAACTAAAGAGCTCTTCTAAAACAGAATTAGTTCTCTCGCATTCATTTTACTACACACTTAGCAAAGCAGAACACAGCAAATAGAATTCTGTGGCAAAGGAAAGTGGCACGAATTCCTTAGCTCACTCATTCAGTTCAGCTCCTCACTTACACTTACACATTACATAGTGGTCCGCATCTTCTGTCTACGAACATTAGACAACTAAACCAAACCAGAGCTAAATTAACTCACTTGCTTTCACTTCATTCACTGGATCACTCGGTGCTCTGGTTTGATAATCTGTGCCTTTCCTGCGATTAGTCTCGCTCACTTCGAACAATTTCTAGACCATTTAACTTCTAGGGTCGTGTTTGTTGGAGCATCTTCCTTCGTCCTCATCTAACTACTGAGTTTTATCGCTCGACAAAGTTTTGTCGGTACTTTGCTGCTCATCACACATTACAATGGTAAGAGATTTTTTAATATTCTTAAGCATAAACAACCAAGACAAGGCAATGGTACCACTACTACTTCCTAGTCAGACAGACCAGACCAATTCAGTACTATCGGCATTCCAGCATTTAACTCCATTCCATTCGAAATTCGAAATCTATCCAAATGGATAGACAAAAGCAGAATCGTCTCAATTCAATCTCAACTTCAGACAAAAGGGCCATGAACTACAGAAATGCATCAAAAGATAGCAGACTGCAGTTTGGATACTATTTTCAGTTCAATACCATGCCAGGCCTGCATTGTAGAGACAAATCTCAACTTAACTTCAACCAGAATAGCTTCATTCACATAATAATGTAAGTCAGTTCCCTATGATACAAACATAGAGAAGCAACAGGTAAAGCTTACTAAATATTTTGTTAGGGAAATTAACATTGGTGAGTAGAATCAAATATATTAGTGTGAACATTAATTAGGTCAATTCATGTAATTGTAATGTAATAGTTAAAGGTAAATCAAAATATCTAAGATGGTAGGCAAATTCTATAAGGGTAAATAGCGTTATAGATGGCTTGATAAGACAATTTACATAATACATATACGAATGCATTAGAACTTTCTAATTGTTTCTCTTTGAATTATAGGAGAACAAAATCAGACGAGAAGCCCGCAGATGTAAGTAACATTACTATTTAATCTACTTAATAGTTTCCTTTAGTACTTTTACTTAGCATCAAAGGGGGAACGAGGGATTACTAAGTTAATGAATTGTTTTTCGTTGCAGTTTTGGAGAAGACCTTTAAGAAGTATGACCCTAAATACACAGGAGCCATTAATAAGTTTGATATGTCTGCAATTATCAAGGACCTGCTCAAAGACGAACCAGGATTGTTCAACGAGGAGGAATTAGAGACTGTAATTGAAGAGAAGAGTGGAGGTAAACAGAAATAGTAAACAATGAATCATCCTTGTCAACAAGAAATACTCTTGTTGACAGGTTGTTTTCCTTCTAGCTCTTTTCATTCTTAAAATTAGCGATGCTAACGAGTGTCTGAAATATCTTTTGACAGAATCAACCTTCATGATCTTAAGCAAAGACTCAAAGGAATTCCTCCTGGTGCACGGTAATGATTTGTCACTTACTTTTTTCGTACATAGCTAAATGCATACTATCTATTATGTAGCAACACAATACAGCAAATTAGCAGTTTCCTTTTCCTTGTCCTATTCCTTCCTGCATTGAGAAAAGAAAACAATTAAAACACACATTCTAAACCGTTTAGTTACCTAAATCCCATCGTAGCCAAACTTTTCCAGTAAAAATCGGTTTGATCATTGCACTCGCTTAACTCGCTCAGGAAGTTTTGGCTTACTCTTGTTACATTTGCACAATTAGCCGCAGAACATAAATAGTTTGTTATTTTTCGTTTTACTATTTCTACAACTGCAATAGTAGTAGTATTTGTACTACGGAAATTCCTCCAGACTAGGCAGATGACTAGTAAAACGCATTTTACTGAAAAGAAAACAATAACATTAAGGGAATCGTTTCTTTGATCTCATTTGCAGAGGATGGAAAACTCGACTTTCCCTCTGTGATGGAAACAACCGTTCACTTTCTGAAGAAGGTCGAAAAGAAAAATAATGACGGTTTTGTTTGCAAACATCTCATCAAGCTCACAGATTTCCCCAGCCCTTGAAAGGACGATTGGTGAAGACACAAAGACGGAAGTCAAGTCAACAAGCCCATCCATCTCTTTAATACAACGCAATATATTATCGTAATGTACCTACAAATTCTATACTAAATACTACACGTTACCTTGTATCGTATTACCTAATGTGCATACTCAACAGAACAGAACATAGATACTAAATATCAATACATTACAATACTAAAGTACTTTAAATAGCCAAGAAGGGATACATTACATTATACTACACTTTCTTAAATGTATCTTGGCTTTAATGTACACATCAATCTTCTGTCTCACCCAAAGAATGATTTAATATCTCTCTTTTTTTATTATCTATTTTAGTCTACTCTGCTTAAAATATTATAATTTACAGAAATATACTTATACTATACTACTATATATACGCACTTACACATTATATCACATTATATCAATACCACATATTACAGATAGCATAGTAATTAAATACTTACTATGAGCCTTACCACACACTATACTTACACTAATGTTAGAATGAGTGACAAGAGTATTAGTACAGCAAATTAGCACATGAACACACCTAGTACATACATAGTGCACAAATTGGAGACCCTCTTTCCCAAGACGGTCTGTGCAAAAATTGTGTGGTCTGCTCATTCTAACTCGCACAACTAATACATACTTAGTGTAGAAAGTATAGTATGGTAAAGATGTATTAGTAAACACAGTCACATATCCAATACATACACATGAACACATAAAATTTTAGTATATAGCTAAATTTTAGTATTTTAGATACATATACAGATATAACCTTGTTTGCAGTTTGGAGAGAACATGCTATTAACAACGTGTAAAAATAGTATTACAACTCTACACATACGTAGTACATAGCTGCCTATATGATATTAATCAAATGATGAAAGAGTCTTCCGTTTACTCTACTCTACTACGCTACAGACATACTTACACAGTAAATACATTTACAATTTACACGGACTCACGCTACAGATTCATAAAACATCGAAGTATACTATAGGAATCTACTAATGTTAATCGTTAGCTATATAACGCAAATTGCTTTGTAAGAATGTAAGTTTTAATAACTATAGATAAAGTAAATTGACTAAATAGAAGTAGTTATGTATCCCTCCTCCTCAAGTGCCAGATATCAATTATAAATGTTTTATAGCAAGCTTGGCTTTTTTTAAACTGTTAATATCTTAAGGATATAAATTATGAATGTAAGTTATGTAACAAATAAAGTATTCTAGTCTACTATGTACTATAAATATAATGATAGTAATACTATTACACATAAATACATAATTAAGTAGCTATAGTACATAATATCATGAATGTGAATGTAGATCTATAGATTTTGTTGAATAAAGAAACAATTTAAGAAACTACTTACTGAGAGCTCTATTGTGCATTTTTAAATATTATTACATTATTACATCCTACTACTTACTACTATTTACATGCCTTCAAATACAAAAGTTACTTACAGAAACGAAATAAACTGCTATGACATGACTATCTGATATGTATTTAGTATTAGAAGTTCTCACATTCACAGCACATGATGGAACAAGAGGTCTGGCCTGCCAATGCTTAGTCTGGCATGAGACGACTGCAATAGGAATACTCACTCATCTATAACCCAATCTATAAATAAAACTATTCGCAGTGTCACCAACAATAAAGTTTGCAATGTTACATGAGACACATAGTAAAACAGCCAATTCGAGATTGTAAAAATAGTACGGAATGTATACGACTACAAATCCTATCGTGCTAACGCTGGCAACATAACACACAGATAGTAGGTAGTTCCTTTCCTTTGTATCAGTAAGTAATGTATCTTTTGCAACTGAAATTAGAATGTACATGTTTGCAGGTCCATCCAGCTTTTTTTTGAATGCAGATTACAATTTTATTTAACTAAACCCAACTTTTATTTTTTAAGTAATTCAAATACAATCTTAAATAACACTAAAACTTCCAATTTGGTTGGAGAACTCGTGTACCTAACCCTATTCACGGGGTGACAAAAATGTGTCTCGTAAATATACTTTCTGTCGACTTCTTCATGAATAAAAACTGAAAATATTTCAATCTATTTTTTGTCCTTTTGATGTCAAGGTATCGATATGGAAGTCTCCATAAAGCAATAAAAAGAAGTGCATTATCCAGTCAAAGTGTTGATTAATTGCTTCTTTGACACTTTTATTAATACTTATTTCATCTGATTAAATTAGTGCAATAGAGATAAGTTATGCCACGCATATCGGATTATTTATCGCCAAAAAATAATGTGGACTACTATTTACTATGTACTATATATAAATTGTATGTACATAAGGAATGAATGAACTTGTCTGCAATAAATTATGTTCTTTTATTAATATGAGCACTTTTCGTTTCATATCCCGATTCATAAAGTTTGCATAGGTATGCTGAAAAATCATAAAATTCTCACTTTCCTTTTAATGTTTTGCCTGACTTATATTGCAAATCTTCTTTACAGTAAGCAAGCTTTTTTAACAGGACATTAGGAAAGCTGTGTGCAGAAAGCATTAGAATTAAAGCGAAAGTTTTTAATGCAAGATTGAATAGTAAAACCTTTCAGATTTATTGGAAAATAGTGAATGATTTAACATAAGTGAATTTTCGTGCTCTCAGCTTAAACAATTTCATTGAAGACGCAGTAAGTTCTCTTTTTGGCATATTGTTTATGCTTTCCATACGTCTCGGTCTATATCTATATCCATTTCAATCTATGGATAAACACAGACGCTACTTTATACAGATATTACCCAGCTTCCTGAACTCAACTCCTTATACAGTTTTTACAGGTTGGCTTTGACTGTTTTGGCTTCACTTGACTCTGTGTTGTATACTGTAGTTTGAGTTAGGGCAGGAAACGTAATTTTTAACCGAGTCAACTGAGCTATTAATAAACACATAAATAGGAATAATGCATATACATACTATTATGCAGAAGTACAGCGTATTTTAGGTTGATAGTAGGTATTCACGTGATTTTACATTACATCAATGCAATGCATATTTTTCTGGCTTGTCTTGCCTGGCCTGTAGCAATACATACCTAATACATGAACATAGTGTTTTGTAGTTTGTAAGTAATACTGCAGTACACACACAAAATATTCACATGTTTATAAAAAGGAAGATGAAAGCTACAATGACCTGGTGAATATAAAAGATGCCCCGAATTCTTCACAGTTCAGTTTCATGTACTCCTGTTTGTGTACTAAACGGAGTAAGTAAGTCACAAAGTTCCGCTTAAATAGGTGTTAGGCAGTTAATAGAGTTGTTAATAGGTTAGTAAATTTATCCACATGCTCTACATTTACATTTTACATCTGTGTCATTTATAGGCATATGATATTCATGCTCATAATTTATTTTCTGTAGTATTTAGCAATAGAAGAGTTTTATTGTTATAATAGATAATTAATCAGATGTTATTTCACATAGATATTATGTTTCTTTTGTAACCTGTTGTGTGCGTAATTCTAAAATTAGAAATTACATCATGATATTACACTTAAGCAAATACTTTAGGATAATATGCCATTATTTCATGATCGTTAGGCTAACGAGTTGATTTTCCTTGAATAGAGTGCACTATTGTGTAATTCAAATCCAAGTGTAAGGGCAATTCATGGCTGAAAGTGCAATTATTCTATGATGGTTTATTATGCGAAAAATAGGTCAAGGTGTATCCGCTTATCTTTTAAAGCAGGAAACAAAGAAGTCCTCTAATGGAGAGTATTTATCCTTCCTTCTTACTTACATTAGTTGAAAGAAACTTGCTAATAATTTGTGTTTACAAAAGAAGATTCTCCGGTTGCGGAAAATCGGACATAGGAATGGCAACTTGACATTCTATTTCAATGACAAGGATTCTATTGTGTATTGGGACATTAAAAAATGGTTTTTGAAGATATGTAATCTCCTTCTGCTTAAGTTGAATACTTACATAAGCATTAAGTTGAATTGCTTTAAGCACTATTGTAGCATGGAAGTGAGGAGAGTTAGAAAAGTTATATATAGTGAACTGTCTAGAAGCTACATAAAGATAAGCATAAGATAACAATTTGCATTCATGCCCTGAGATAAAATGCTGAACAAGGGTGGCTTTGAGTCTTTGAGGCAATATCAATTGAATCCCGGGCTAGAAAAACATTTTAATGATATTGGCATCGGGCAAGTCACTTCTGTATTATTCTGTATTATAATCATTATCCACACTATACATAGTTACGTTAGAAGATGTAATAGCAATCAAATTCTTATCATAAAAAGCCTGTTATACTCACACCGAGGAATCTTGAGCATGCCAACTCTTTTCACCACAAACAAGAGAGCATCTCCGTGTAATTGACCTTGACAGTTTATGGGATACATTGCATAATGAATTTGGCACTTAAACAAAAAGCATACAACAAAATAATCGAGTCTCATCTTAACTGTCTATGTATTCACTTCATTTTACTATTATAGTCTGTTTTCCCGTATTCTGAACACACATTAAAAGAATTCCAAATTACAACATATATCTGCCTCTCTTTTCTTACTTCAAACCCTCAAACTCTGATTCACTCTGAGAAAATCCCAAAATCAAGACACTAGAATACATACTTGATACTTTTTATACTTACAGATGTGTCTATGTCTCCAGTCTACGATTTCTTTTCTTTACACACTCACACCACGCCATGCCACACCATAATACCACACCATGCCATACCTAAGATCTTTTTTCGTGTCTCTCACCTAGCTCCTTAATCAAATAAAGCTCCGTTCTGGTTCTGTCTATCTTACACTTACTCTACTAACCAAGTTACACTTTACAGTGCTTAAACATCAAGAAGGCATAATGTAAATTAAGTAGCATTCAAACTAGCTATGGTATGTTGTTGGATTCCAATACAAATAAAAACCCAAATTACTTAACATCATCCTATTGAATATTTGAATTTGTCAAAGTGAAGTTTCGGTGACCTCGAAACCCGAAGTTTTAACACTGAAAACCCTTTCAACTGTTAAAATACGAATGAATGAGTTTGAATGTCGAGGTTCCACTTTTAAAGGATATACTTTCCTCTATGCGGAGAATATCCAAGCTAAACATCCATGATGTAGGTAATGAAAACCTTTTAATAGCAAGATATATTGCTATTACTAATATTATGCGTGGATGTACAGTAATGTAATGTAGGCAAAACGAAACTGAACTCTGACTGATACTAAAATTAAATCTTAAACTACATACATACAAAATCTACCCACAGTAGTGCAGTGCAATGTAGTGTGGATATCAGTCTTTACTATTTTTAATTCAAAGAAAACATACAGAAATACCTACCACGGTATGTAAATACATGCATATGACAAATGATAATAATTTACGATAACGATACTACTTTGGAATGGAATATGACCTTAGAATAAGTAAGCTTATTGTTAAGGAAATGTATAAGTATAGTATATCGATGACTAACATCTGAAAGAGAAATTGTAAAGAGACTGACATTTTTTCAGCATGTATTCAGTACTACTAATACATGAGCTGTAAAATATTTGCCATTGAAATGGCACAAGCGTATTATATGTACGTATAGAAAAATAAATAGAGTTTGGTGTACCGTATACCGTGTAGCTCTGTCTTCTCAGTTATGTAAATCAAAATTAATTAGGAAGACAAAAAACACAACCCTTAGAGACACATTATGTACTAACTATACTGCAATTCTTTTAGAAGACACAAAAATTTATTTTTAGGTTCCGAAAAGAGTTAATTTTGTTACATGAGATAATATTACATAAATTTTGTGGAAGACAAAAGATGTCAAACGCATTCCAGCACGTATTAAGCAAGATTTTTTGTTTTATAATGACGCACGAGACGAAGGTATTCAACCTTACCAACGAGACAAGAAAGATTGATCAATTTCGGACATGAGGCAGAATCGCTTTCCGGCATAGCTATAAATAAATAAATAAAATGGTTTAATGAAGAGAAATTTAATTTTCATGGTTGCATTTGCATATTATGTTAATTTTGTTACTCATGGCACATAAGAAGTATTGTTAAATGCAAAATTGGCATGAAAATACTTTGTGAATTCCTTAATGATTGCTGGAACTTTCTCTGCTGGGGCTGCAACTGCACATGATGTATTTTCAACAAATAATTCACGCAAGTATTTCCTAGTAATCATTTTCACTTCATCTAAGGTGACTCTGACAATGGCATCGATAAGATTTCTACTGAATTCGACGGTAAGATTCCTGAAATTGTTATGGAGCGACTGCATTGCCAAATTCTTGGGTGTATTTTCATATGCGATTAGCCTAAATATAATTGAACTTCGAGCTCCTTCCAAAAGAACTGTGTCCCAAGCAACTGGAGGTTTGTGTCCCTCATTCAGATGAGAAAGGATCATATCATAAACTATATTGTAAGCCTGAACCACATCTGGACATTCATCCATCATGAAAAATATCATTCCAGTGTTAGGAGTGGCCTTCAAAACGACCTCCTTTGCAAAACCAGGAGCGACGATTTCTTTATACAACGGTCCTCCTCTTTGAACAAAGTAATGACAAGTTAGGAGAACGAGAGGGAATTCCGGATCCATGAAACTTTTGACACAAGGAGTTGCCTGAATCAGATAGGAGAAAGGATCCTTATTTCTCATTCGGAGAATTAATTCTTGAGCCCATTTCTTAATACATGCAAAATTCTTCATATATATCGAGTCTAAAATGGTGGAAATCTTCTTTTCGACATGTTCGTCGTCATCTTCTTCTTCGTTATCGAGATAAAAGTTTTTGAAAGTACGACGAAGAAGCTTGTAAATAACCAGCTTTTCTTGGGGAACGATTTGAAGTTGGAATTCCAATTTGTTCACATTTGTCGCAATGTGGACTGTCATATTGCGAGGTTGTAAAATAACTCTTCGGATCGATTCCAACAAAATTAGCACTTCGTCAGGATCTTTTGAAAGATTTTCCGAAATATTCTGCAAACATATATAGTACATAGGTTATGGGTTGTTTTTCCACAAATCATTTTAATTGTATAGGTAATTAGGTAAGTATTTATTATCATTATTTGTTAGGTACCTTAAACAGTGTTTGTTGCCTGACACAACTGGAAGATTTAACATTGCTGTCATATCTGAATAAAAAGTCATTGAGCATGGCGACAATCATTTTTCGACCATCTTTTCTCATGTCATCAACATCGTCTATCATATCATCGACTATTTTCTTCAAAACATCAATATCCCATCTGGTATTCCACAAAAGTTTTCTGATCCACTGAAATCCTTCTTCCACTTTTGGAATTTGTAGCTGCATAGTGAAACACATATTATGTGCATGGGCTCCGCAACTGAAAGGTGTTTCATTGGGATCGTTTGATCCATCTTGAGAGATTCCAAGGTACATGTTAAGTTTCAACACATCACTTTCCAGTGTTGGAGAGAATTCTTGGTGAGGAAGTTGGCGTTTTTCATATTCATCATAAATTGGAGACTTTAGTATAGCCTGGATAAATAGGACCAGATACTTTTTCTGTTCCGCATCCAATGAACTAGTATCCATTACGATTGTTACGTAGACAAAACTAGATTGGATATCATCAATAAGCAAATTGCATTTAAAATCCTCAGACCAATCTGGATTTTTCAAATGGACAATATTATGGAAACCCATCATACGCAGTGATGGGGATTTCACTTTGTCCAGTACTTCTTGTGGGGCTTGAATTTTTTTCCGCTTGAATGCTTTCTCCAGTCTGTGGCCCATGGCCTGCAATTCCTCAGGTCTTGCAAGTCTCTCCATCTTTCTTATATAATCTTCTTCTGCAATTTTCTCAAGGTCATCTTTGCTTGGAAGACAGTCGACAACTATCCAAGGTGGATTAATGACCCCCTTAGTCAATACCTTGATCCAGAATGATCTGGGCTGGTGAATAAACTGTTGAATTGTGTAAGAATTATTGACCCGTCTATCGAACAAAAGACCATCGTCACTCGTACCATAGCAGAAGTCCCTAGCAATTGCTGTAGAGATTGTCGCATGAGGTTTTGCCTCTAAGGTGCTGACTTCCCTTTGATAGCAATAATTTATGACATCTAGCATTCGTTGCTCGTCAAATTCCTCCAACTGAGCTATGAGAACTTCTTTAAGTATTGGGATTACCTCGCTCATGTCCGGGATCTTAACTTTTTCAAACTGAAAAGCGAAAATTGATTTCATGTGGCAAAGCTCAATGAACTTCACGTTCCCTGCCAATGGGCTCTGTGCGCTTAGGAAAGCATCTTGCAATGGTGAGGACTTTCCCCAGACAAGATACTCCATTATAAGACGCATTGCAACCACTTGCTCTGTGCTGTAGAGAACTTGTGGGCCTACGAATGCTACAGTTAATATTCCATATTCTTCATTTTGTGACGGATATGTCAAAGGAAAGTTTAAAGAATGGTCAGACTCTACAAGTTTCTCAGATAACCATGGTTTAGTCCACTCGTCTTCGTATTCAACAGTTGGACTTTGTGTTTTACCTCGAGCAATTAATTTTTTGAGACATGAGTCTAATGTATCAAAAATATGTACAGGATCGATTTGCCCACAAATCGTTATGCATGTGTTCATAGGGACGTAGTACTTTTTGTGATAATCTCGTACTTTGTGGATATCGACATTATTGCGAATGTTGTCTGGTAGACCAAGGTGTTGATACTGATAACTAGAGGTAGAATCATATATTGCTCGCTGAAGTGCTTGTACTATCTTCACTTCTGCAAGGTTAGTTTCCTTAAGTACGTGTTTATACAAAGGGCCGGAATCTTCTCCTTCCGATGTAATATGACAGACTTCAGTAAGATAGCTTGCTTCAGTCAAAAGTGGGAAATAAATGTGGTCCAGAAAAATTGGAAGTAAGCTTAGGATTCCCTCTCCTCCTGCGGTTGTCATCTCGTAACATGTGTGATCAACATCTTTAAAAGAAAATTTGCACCATTAATTTAGGATTATTTCGCCTTAAAATCATTCCTGCATTCGTTTTTCATCGATTAATATCAACCTGTATGAGATTTGTCTCCCGATGCCATACATCTAGTCGTCAAAGTGTGAAGAGCTTCAGCATAAGGATATTCCTCACTTCCCATGTAAATCAAACTTCGCAAAATATTCGCTAAGCCATCGTCGTCGTCAGCTTTGGTTGCTTTTGAAGTACAATTATCAAATTAATGTTAGTTTTCCAAATTATATTTACATCTGATAAATAGGTATTAAGTAAATTATGTAAAAAATTAGCATACCTAATGTGATATAGCAATGTACAGTTGGACCTTGAACTGTGGCGTGTACTAATTCCATTCCTGTAGAGCGAGATCGATATTTGGTCACGAAATGGACATCGTTAACTTTTGCTGTCGTTACCACCTGCCATTCAGAATGGTCTTCTTCCACAGGGAAAAATGTTGGGATCATGTGCTCTTCCTCATCGTCTGTAAAAAATGATTTTCTATGGATGTGATAGGTATCGTGTTTGTGACCTCGTCGTTTTTTTCCACGGCCTTGTGTACCTTTTTGTGATTGTGTTGTAGATTTTGAAGGATTTTGGGATGGAGGAGAAACAGCTGGCGCCTGTAAAGATTTTATTTTTGTAAGCATATCATCTCCCATTTTGAAAAATCCTGTACTCACTGCAATTTAGATCGGATATTATGCGTATCCTAAAGATAGTTTATATTGCGCAAGAAGCTTTATTAAATGTTCTAGACTTTTTGATTTGTATGCACTAAGGTTAAGGTATATCAAAGAAGTTACATAAAATGAGAATTGAATGAGCTTTTTGCTCTACTATTGCTAATCTGCCGTTATGTAAAAAATATTTACGTTAATTTCTATCATCACTTAGTAAATTAATTTTCATAACGGAAAAGACTTACCATAACAACAAAAATATCATATATCACTATCAAATATGCATTCTATAATGTTAGCTGTGGCTTGTGTGCAAAATGTCATCGTAATAAGCATATTATTGTATTTTGAAATATCTACTGCTCTAGGATAGTAAATTAGTAGATTATTATGGGTACACACATTTGATCTACTCGTGCGGGATTCATGAAAGTAATGGAGGATAAAATTTATTCTCCTACTGATGATCCTATTCCTGAGGCAGACAATGAAGTATTAGATAAAAATAGCAAAGAAACGAATACGGTAATGTTGCCACCTATTTTGCCGTATTTCGATCAGTTGAGTGCAGTGGACAGAATCTCAGAAACGACCACAAATATCTGTATTCCAGCAAATGCTCATCAGGGAGAAAAAGTAGCTGTACTAAGAGAGCCAGTAGAATATTCTTGGGTGAATATTAATGTGTTTTCAGGTCCTTGTATTCCAAATGTTGATGGCACTTTTACTGTATGCCAAAACATAAAACCAAATGAGAAATATCCATTTTTCTCGAAATTGCTGAATAGAAACCAAAAGTCAAAGCACATTCTTCGGGATGGTACAGTTTTGCATTTTTATTCTGGAGATATTTTAACAGCAGAATTATGGCTTTCAATTTTGCATAGTACTTTGGCCCTTCGAAAACCTGCTTAAAGTAATTACAGATTTAATTTTTGAAAATACCTTTCCAGTGACGGGCGTGGCACACAATGGAGAAATTCTAGCGCTTATGGGCAGCAGTGGAGCTGGGAAAACGAGTCTAATGAACATTTTGATGTTTCGCACATCTTTGGCATTGAAGATCAGTGGGGAACGATGTGTAAATGGGGTTCCAGTTGGAGCTAGTTTTCTAAATGCTATATCGGGATATGTTCAACAGGACGATTTATTCTTAGGAACCTTAACTGTCAAAGAGCATCTCATGTTTCAAGCTCTATTTCGCATGGACAGAGCTTTAACAATGACCGATAGGGAGCTTAGGGTTCTGGATGTGATTAATGATGTAATGTCACAATTGTATATTTCAAATGATTTCGCATAATAGTATTCCAGAATGAAATTATATTAAAGCCATTTCCAATATAGTGTGGTCTTCAAAGATGTATGCACTCAAGAATTGGAGTACCTGGAATTAAAAAGGGAATCTCAGGTGGAGAAAGGAAAAGATTATCATTTGCGGCGGAGGTGTGTGCGTTGTCAAAAATATTATTTTGTCTGCAAACATTTTCTATTTTGATACATTCAGATGCACTGTTTGACCTTTATCTGTACAATAGATAATTACTGATCCAGCAATTCTATTCTGTGACGAACCAACATCAGGATTAGATTACTACACAGCTCAAAAAATTGTATTACTTCTGCAAAGAATGGCAGACGCTGGAAAAACGATAATATGCACTATTCATCAACCCTCATCTGATATATTCTCCATTTTTGATAATGTACTATTAATGGCTGATGGTCGTACTGCATTTCATGGAACACGAGAGGAAGCTCTGTGTTTTTTTGCAGAGTAAGCATTTGCTGATAGTACCTAAATACCTTTTCGTAATCTAATTTTATGAGATTAAACTTTTTTATCAACTTCGTTGGAAATTTTAAAAGGCAAGGAATGGTATGTCCACCAACTCATAACCCAGCCGATTTTTTCCTGGAACATCTATCTGTCCTGTCTATTGGGGATGAAATGGTATCGCAAAGTGATAGGAAGGAAATAATCGAGAACATTTGCAATTATTATGATAATAAGAAATCGGTAGAACTTAAGGTGAGACCTCACATATAATTAATTACTGAAAAAATCTGCCTAGTCTAAAAAGTAATCTTACTGCATGTTCATACGCTTTTAAAGGCAACCCTTAAGAACCATCATGGAAGAAAGAGTCATGAATTCCAAGCATTAGAACAGAAAATTATTGAGCAAGAATCAAAGTCCATATTTTATAAGGCTTCTCCCTGGAATCAAAATAAGGCCTTAATTAGACGGGCTTGGTTGACAAATTGGAGAAATAAGACTTTATTAGGGATTCGAATGACCCAATTAGTGGTTGGTAACATTCAAATAAAATAAATTGGAAGCATAACATTTTGAAGAAAAAATGAAGACATGTTTTTAAAATACCTTCTAGGTTGTGGCCGGTATATTTTGCATGATATACTTTCGTCAAGCATTGAATGCAACTGGTATTAAAAATATCAACGGAGCATTATTCTTGTTTATAGTTCATATGACATTCAGTTCCATTTTCGGTGTAATTAATGTAAGCTACTTACTTAAATCCATAGAAAATATTTTCAGCTATTGTAATTTTCATTTTTCAGATGAGTTTCAGTGATTTATTCTGAGATTTTTTCCTTTTAGACATTCTGTGAAGAATTGCCTTTATTTCTGAGAGAGCAATCAAATCGATTATACAGAACAACATTTTACTTCGTTAGCAAGACCATTGCGGATACACCGATTCATTTTCTATTCCCGTTTACTTTCTCCCTAATTGTCTATTTTGCCATAGGACTCATTGCAGATGCTCAACACTTTTTTTGGTGCCTCCTAATTCTGACACTTGTCGTCCATGTGTCCTGCTCCTTTGGCTACATGGTTTCCTGTGGTTCTGGAAGCGTACAAACAGCCCTTACTTTCATACCTCCTCTGACAACACCGCTCCTTATTTTCGGAGGAGTGTTTGTCAATGCCAAGTAAGCACAAATTTTTTGAATTTCTATTTCATAGTAAAAAGCAATTATTTTAAAATTATTTCCCCCATTTTACAGAGGAGTTCCTGCATACTTAGGCTGGATTCAATACATATCATGGATTTATTACGCTACCGAAGCTATCCTCCTAAACCAATGGGACTTTAAAGCGAATTTGAAATTTGCATGCAACACTACTGCTGATCCTGGTTGCCACGACTCTGTAGCTTCCGTGCTCCAGCTTTTCGATTTTGATGCTGTAATTTTTCAAATTATCGACCTTTATTCCAGCCATTTTAAGTAACATATTGAAATAATGTGTATTATACGGTGGAGTAATTTTTTGCATAGGCAAATTTCGAACGGGACATTGGATGTTTGCTAGCATTGGCAACGCTTTTCACACTAGCTGCCTATATTGCCCTTCAAATTAAAGTTCTACTTATGACCAGATTTCAATGAAGAAAAATGGACCATCGACTGCTGCTGTTTTTAGTACCCTACTGTTGGAGAAATATTTTTACACTGATGTACGTGTACGATGTAAATTATTACACCATTCATTTGCTGTATCTAATAAAAGTTGCCTACGTTAGGTTACTACGGTGTACTACCATACTTATAGATCTTCATACCGTTATAGTATAGCCATATCATGCAAAAACAGACAGCCATCTCTAAAATATTGGGATTGTAAGTATTACCTATTGGCATTTTGCGCATTTCATTCGCAAAAGGAATTTCGCAGTTGTGCTTTCTGGTCAAATTCCTATGTAAAAGACATTAAGCAAATGCAACTTGTAAATTCTGGTTTCATATTAGTTTCTTTTAACGATAGATAAATAAAAGCACTTTTTCCATAGCCACAGTGTATATTATAGGTACTTATCTGTAGATGTATAAAAATGTAAATACCGAAATACACAATCTCCAAGAACATAAATATCGCTTGTCGATTGATTATTTAATATTTATATAAACTGCATTTAGCCAGTATTTTTTGTTGCGTTGGCTGTCAGTTAGCCATAATTGTAAAGATACCTAAAATAATGGAAGCATTCAGTCAGTCAGGAGATGAAAATAGTCTGCATTAGCCAAGTACAGCGTAGAAGCTTCTTTGGTAAACAAATATAGTCACTTAAAAAATGGAATGTAATTGACTAACTAATCCTGTTCCGATCACTAGTACTGTATTTGCTTCTACTACGCTGTTGAATTCCGACTTTGGGGAGCAGGATTAGTTAGGAGCTTTATTGAAGTGAGCTTTACTACCTATCAATGGTTATGAATATGCGTTTCAGCTGCGTTCATCCGTAACCCATTCATTTTACCTAAGTGACTTCTGTTTATTCAACAAAAGTAATGGAATTTGTATAGCATTCGTAAAGATGGATATCAAATTGATATATTTTTAGTTTCCGTTACACCCATTCAGGAACACCTAAAGGCATATCTTTATTTTAAGTGTATTTAGTATATCCACCTTAATTGCGATAAGCTAATGGGATGTTTTGAAAAGATTATACGCTAATAAATATATCCTTTCCTATAATAAGCTGTCTCATAATTCAAGTTTAATTGCCTTGCATTGCTTATACTATCAACTACAGTCGATTCTCTTATTATGCGCAGCAGTTAGTAACTATATAGTAATGGATGTATTTTAAAGCATATACTACTCTAATATTCTACTTAATAAGATTGCATTATGCAGAAATTAAGCGTAAACAATTTAAATCCGTGTATTCAACTGCAATAATTGGTTTAAACTTGAAAGTTTATCTTTGTAGGTAGACATTTATCTTTATCTCCGGTTATAAACAGATTCAAGTAGAAGATCACGTATTGAAATTGCAGAACAGACGCTGCTGTGTAATATTATTTACATGTACATACATTAGGAATAAGAGTGCTACCACTATACTACATATTAATACAGTATTAACATTGACCTGAGTAGGAAGTCAGGATCATTCAGAAAAAAATCTTAAATTGTTATACATTATACACAGGTGTACATTTCATAACCATGGGTTTAGATACTATAAATAAAGGCTATGATGGCCATGAACGAAACCTTTCTTTGTCAGTGCACTGCAGTGTGAACACAATCAATTTATTAAGTCTTGCATAACTCTTAATTAATCCAAGCCAACAAAACTTCAGATGTAATAAATGACTAGCATATACCAGGCTATACACTCAAAGGGTCCCACAATTGATTTATTATGACTGTAATGTGCAGACAGGAATTTTCATCGTAATAGTAAATATTCATTTATGCTAGGCCATATTTATTATGCAAAATAAAATAATTATACTGGAATACCACAAATAAACAATTTGTTGAACTCGAGTACTAATTGGTAACAAATGTTACTGTAACCACGAGCCGCATGTTGAAGATGACATGACTCGCTCCAAAGATTTTTCTGAGTAAATAAGTAGGTATTGGTATCGTATTTCATATATCATCATCATGATAAAAGAGTGCATTTTGATATTCTAAATATAGATAAGGCTGTAAACTTCGTATACTATATAATATACAAAATTGGCTAAAAGGACATATTTATCATTGATACTATTTATAATCATATTCTCAAGTCCAAAGTAATTTACTATTACGCATTAATTTGCAGAGAATATTAATAGCAAAGGTATTTATTTAGCTAAGTACTGCGTGCTGTATATTGATATTGCCTATGGCATAATATTAACATGCTAAAAATAACTACATGTAAGTACATATGTACCAAACATTAACGAGCAAAGCAATTTGAATGAGGAAGCGGAAGCAGTGGGCTCACAGCTCTTAGAACGGTTTAAACCGAAAGATTCGAAGATGAAAAATATAATTAGCAATGGTCCAACCATCAGTTGACTAATTAATTATATTTTTGCAGATCATTTTGAATTGTTTAGAAGAAAATGCAACCCTTAGTATAATATAGTGTAATATATATTTCTATGATGCAACCTAATGAGTGATAAGAGTAGGTGATGACTATCCATTATTTATTTTTTACCAAGTTCAACTTCTCTCCAGGTCAAGTGTAGGATAACGGAGATTGCTTGAGTTGAGATGCCATAATATTTCCCATGTTAAAATTCGCATGGTTATTTGAACTATCATTTGCGAAATTGGACTATTAATACGAAAGTGCTCTAGTATAGGAACCATTTTTAGCACACAATATTTTATTTACATACATAATATACACACAATACATTTTCTAGTGCATAATGCATATTTGTTATGCATGGTTACTTATATAGATAAAATAACGAAAAGAGAAACGAAAAATAATGATGAGATTGTGATGCGATGTCGTTAGTGAGTACATAATATATCTAAATAGTATTGAAGTTTTGAAACAATTGCATAGTTTTTTCAGATTATGTAATCAAATTATCTTCCCAGTTCACACAGAACACTGCTTGCAAATGTGAACTTGGACGAACTTAATCCAAATATTTTCAACAGTAGTATATAGTAGTACTCTTCACCCCTACCGGGTTTCAAACGTGATGCAATACTATATTATTGCAAGATTTGTATTAGGGATCTATGAATGAAGGATTTAGTAGCATGTCATACAAATATGTACATTCATAGTCATAATTAGTAGGGATATACGAAAACTTGATTTTTCACAATGACATATAAAATGGGATAATACTAATTAGTATTATCATTGATCTACATAACTATCTACACAACTAAATACTATGTAACAATTAGTAGCTACCATTAAAAAGATAAAATGCCATTGTCAGCATAATTTACGTAAGCAGATCAACTGTCCTTTGCCTATTCCCAATCGATGTATCATAAATCCTGAAATTTTGCTTACAGAATTGCCGTATTACACAATAATACTTTACAAACGTCTGTGTACTGAATTGAGAATAACAGTATCATTTATTACATGGTTTACAAAACAAGTGAGTTTCAGTAGTAGTTTAATGTAATTGGTAGCATCAGCATTTTTGCATGCACTTTGAATTACTTAAACTTGGTAGAAGATTTTTACAATGTGGAAACTAAGTACATAGTATGCGTATGCAATTATAATTTTTAAAGAAACACGTGTTTTTTCATGTTGTTAACCTGTAAACACAGAAACATTAAATTCAGAAAACCAGATTTAAGATTCAATCGTTTTAATAACCAGATTAAGAGATGTTTCTACATTGACGTTCATGTTTCATGTCTCGTCTTACTGACCTATCCTAGATACCTAGAAGAACTGTGTAAATTAATATACAGATATATGCAACTTGTCTCTGTGTTTGCAAATCAACTTAACCAAAGTTTGCATTTACTTAATGCATAAAATATTTGCCTTTTTTCTTTCCTGAATTTGTTCAGATGCTCCGCATATGTATTGTATGAAATGTACATTGTTAATATATGACTTGGGATTTGATTACCAATATCTAAACAAACGAAACACTCTACAGGAGCCCAAGAGTGCTTAACCTTTAAAGTTCACAGCAGGAGGGCAAAAGTCATCACACATGTGTAAATGTATAAAAAATTGCCATTCTTTTGTTACAGAAATAACAGCTTGTGTTATGTGTATGTACCTATATTGTAGTGCAAGTGCAACGAGAACTCATTAGCTCACTCAGCCTAGTGTATAATGAACCTACATAAGATAGAGTTTATATAGAAGATCCATATTATTTACATACCTACTAGATTTAAACTCGAATTCAGGAAGCTCTGAACTCTTTGTTTTTGTGGTGCATGTGTCTGTTCTGTTTTCTCTCCCCATCAGTAGTTTTGCCACATCGAAAGTTCAATGATACTACATACTAAACTATGTAAATACATACTTAAATTACTTTACATTTGAAACCGACAGAAATTCTTAACAAGAAACATAGCGACCTGAAGAGCAGAGGAACGTTAATGTTTTAAGCTGAAAGCATTTCCAAACTCTAATCTATCCATAATGTAAAGAAAATATGCTGTCTATGTAATTCAATTAGACTCAAGTGAAAAAGACAGGTTTCCTTGTCCAATAAATCTTTTCAGTAGACAAAGACTTGAATGACAACACTCTTTTCATATGTATATAATATCGGCTAAATATTTTTCATGCACATATTTGCATAGTTATTGTTTTGTAGTCATCATAGACAAAAGCTCTCCAAAATGCATCCATCATTATTTGCATGTATCTACATATAAGCTCCATAATCAATTATAACTTCTGTAGTTTTCCAAAAGCTTATTTGCCAAAATACAAACAACCCTATTTTATTGTGACCTAATTTTCTTTGAAAAAGATGAATAATTTGTTGAAGAAGAAGCGCATTATCTGCGGTTAGGTATTTATTTTGGTTTTTATGACAGGAAATAAATCAGTCAGTAAATGATGCTAATAAACTGAAACAATAAAAAAGTAAATGAAGTTCATCGATCTGATCTGCATTTACTTTATTTTCTCCTGACGAGAAACTATCCTTAGAGTTTATAGTGTTCAATTGTTTTTAACGGTGATTCAATTTTAATTCCGTTAACACTAAAACAGAAATGTAAATAATTTAAGTATGCTATTCTATGTATATGTAATGCAGGTTCAAAAATTAATTTTACAATCGCATGTTGAATTAGTTACTCCAAAATAAGATATAAACAATTAATGAATTTTCTATATTGCTGCTAGAATAACGACAACTAATTTTTCAGAAGTCAGAGTCAGAGCTGATAGATGTATGTTGCATTGAAAGAAGGCGTATAATAAAGCACAAATATCTGAAACCTAACATGCCGAACTAAATCGTTTCTTCTATTTACTGATATGTGTTATAGCTTTGCATTGAATGCTGTTTTTATTGTATACTGAGTGTATGTTGCCATTAGGATAAATAAACTTTGTGGATTGGCTGCAGCTATGAAATTCGTTGGATTAACTTAATGAGTCTATTTTAATTTACATGCTTGGCTATAGATTAACAAACCTCAAAAAACACTCACCACCACCAATCTTTTGTAATGCCTATGTATACTGTGCTTACTATTAGTATTGCCTCGCATATATTTTATTGCTACTACATCCCACTCCTAATATACTGTAGGATATATACCAAAATTATACAGTAGAATTATATACAGATTCGTTTCGTTTTGCCAAAAAGACGATTTATACAGTTCAGCCAACTTACAATTATGTGTTCACCGCTTGACAGTTTTGTAGTAAACCATTTCGTTTGCTTATGTTATGTTCTCAAGGAAAGATACAAATACCTAATAGGTACGTTTACATACATTTGTAGAGTTTATAAATGTGAGTACAATCTATCTGTGCCTAAAAATCAACTAATTCAAGAGAAATCAAGAAGCGGATCTAGTTGACTTATTCTGGCGACCCTCTGACACTTGTGGCAAAGTGTTTACTGTCTCTCTCGCCCCCGAATTCCAAAGTGACACTACATCAGACATGTACCTACACTACCGATTCAAACTGTGTATATAAAAGTAAACTGTAATGAAAGTGCGACAAACGAACGAACGCACTCCCCCGTTTTTGCAATAATCGCATTGTATTTATGCTCACTTTAAAGTTCATTTGCTTTTGCGAAACCTAAAGTCTGTGGTCCCATCTTATTATCCATTAAAACGACAAATACGAAATACGCATCGAGTCAGATCTAACTAACTAAAAGTAAACTAAATGCATTGCATACTATCTGTACATAGATACTTGTCTTGTAGAGATTACGCTTGATTCCATGCTTTGTTTTGTATTGTGCTCACCCATTTGTCTGCAATAAGTTAAAACATAAAAATCAAGGAGAGTTTGTAAATACAAACTGAAGTTAGGGTCCAAGAAACTTAAACGTAGGCCAATGAGCTTTGCAAATGCTAACGATATGCTGCTTGTGCTACCAACGGATAATATCGGGTTCATTTTAGTGTTCAAACAAATAAATACATACCACAATGCAGCATTTTACGACTCCATCTCTTTCCCTGCAGATCATTACCATCAACATAGCTGATACATGTTTAATTCATTGTCTCCAGATGAGACAATGCTTACGAGCCAGGAAATTCATTATACTACACACACAACTCAGTCAGTAGTGTTCCTAAATAATAGTATTTAGTAAGAAACGCATTCTGCAGACAGACACTATTGTTGTATGCGTACGAGGAAACCAAAGCAAAGGAACAGTGTGTAAATACATACATACAATACAACAAACAAAAATAGTCCTACTACTCCTTTTACAATGGTATTTGTTTTCAAACTAGACAAGTACAAGAGTATTTTGTGCTTGTGCCATTTCACATGCTACACTTAAATAAACTTTTAACCAGTGTAATGCAAATGCTAGCACTAAATCTACTTCGTTTGTTTGTATAAGCCAATATCTGTGTTCATGAAAGTATAAAATATCATTGAGACCAATCGTCTGCTTTTTGTTTCTTCTTATTGTGAATACCTAAATGAATACTCATAAGTAGGTATGTAGTTACAAATGCTACTAAAGCATTTGCACTGAATGCTCTTCATTACCTGGATCTTGTTTAACCGAGAGCTCCAAGAAAAGATATAGAACACAAATTTTTGCTGAAAACGTTGTGTAGTCATGCTTATATAAAAGATAAGTAAAGTAAGTGAATATTAGATAGCTGCAGCTTGAAAATTGTCAACAACTGATTAATACCATGAATTGCCACACTTTTTTACTGGCTTTAGCTACTACGTATTATAAATATGACGCTTTCTGGTAATACGTAGGTAGTAGGTAGACATTTTTTAGCCAATGTTCCGGTTTCAACTGGCGATTCTGTTTAAAGATTGCACTCTTAAGGCTAAAAATTGTTTCTCAGAAAAACATCTCGACTTGGAAATCCCAATAGCAACAACCCTTTGTTTTTGCGTCTCAACTTGATCACGATTTCTTCTTTCCACTAGGTAAGTAAGCATAGCACCTATACTATACGCTCTACTACATAATTTATGCATCGGAACAAAGAAATAATACCCTTTGTGGACTGGACTACAGCGTTAAATTATACTGATGTTACGTCACAGACGGTCTTAAATATAGCTTAAGGTTTTCATTTTTTATCTCTAAATCTCGGATGTATGGCAAGGCACCCAAACGAATGTAAAATTTATGGTTTTACTTTGTAATAGCCTATTAAAATATTATGTAATGTTAAGAATTCATTATGAGGGTAGTGTCATATATTTTGCACTGTCATTATTGGCAATGATGAAGACGAAATATGTAATATTTACCTACTTGCTGTGAAGGATATGGACATGACATAAAAACATTTGAACTTTTTATACAAATATTTTTAGCAATGCCGAGTTGAACTCGTGTAATGTCTGTCTGTATTATATCTTTCATTTCTGCCATTGCCACATGCTTAGATCTTTATGCGGTGACACAGCAGGTGTGAGTTTAATAAGTAAAAAAATCTTAGCTTTTTCGTTTCTCCAGTTTTATCTGCTTCTAAGCCCTACTGCAATGGCCTGGGATTATGGCAAAAGGAACTACTCTAGGACAACTAGTCTTTAATATGGTGCAATGGAAGTTCATGAATACTTACATTCATAAATATATAAATATTATATGTAGGTACTAAAATAGATATATGTGTGCTATACTTGGCAAGATGAAGGTGCAAACTACGAAGTAATAAAAAGATCTGCAGTAGAAATTTTGAAAGCACATTTGTGCTGAAATATCTGCATCGCATGGCAAAGTCAAAGTCAAGGTAATACGATTAGTAAGATACCTATGTGTGTAGAATGCTGAGATGTGATGAACGTGCTGCAATAATTACCTAGGGACATGAGCGTCAAAACTTCACTTCAGAGATGCTCAAACAGCTTACTTGTTTAATATTAATATGTACCTACCTACGTGTTATACATTTACACATAGCAGTCAGTCTTACATAATGCATTACATTACAGCAAACCTTAACCTAAAGCAAAACACATACATAGATACATAGAAGCTTGCCCTAGGCATTTACATACATAGTAAAATACATAGTTTTTAATACCTAGGCCTTTATTATGGCTACGAAGTAGGTAGCAATGAATTGAATCGATGTTAGTAGTTTGGAAGTCTAATATGCTTATAAGCTTCCACATTACATTTCAAGCAAAAACTCCGGGTTTTCACATACACAAATGACGTAAATTAATTTAAGATTTTCATGTAAAGTAATTCTTGTGGAACTTCCATCGTGATCTGCAGCCGTCATTTAATCTCATTTCTTGTCAGTCCTGTCATCTATATTAACTTATAAATATGCAGGCTGTAGACATAAACTCCATGAGACTAAGACTATATATAATTATGTACACTAAAAGTTTCCATCATGTGCAACTGATTATAAGTGTACAGCATAAATCAAGAATTTCATCAAATAATACGAGATACAAAACTTAGATACTAAAGGTTAGAAAAACGCAACGCCCCCAGCTTAACTGCCAGAAATTCTGTGAGATTTTATTCCTAAGATACCTCCTTATTTACTTCCGACAAAAAAGTTATGATATTTTGTCTACTGTGGCCAAGTTTAATTTATATTTAGTGTATGTATAGATAGGTACTCTATTTTGTTGAATTAAGCCCTCATATTTACTATGTATACGTTTAAGCATGCGGAAATAAGTATCAGATATGTTGTGCACAGCAGTGCGAATATGAATGTTAATCTGTTATGATGATAGTTGGTTAATACCGGTTAGATACGAGACTCAATGCATGTTTTCTCTTCTTTACTGTCATTACATTAAAGTCAAAGTCAAGGCGAGCCGGTTTAAAACTGGGTTTCCTATGCAAAATTGAATTGAAAGTTGTGCTATGCTGTTTGCTTATGAAAAGATGTAAGTAGTAAGTACCTGCATGGCAATACTTCATATCTGCACTTTGTACCTTACCTAGTAGATAGTTATTATGTTACTAAACCAAAAAGGCGTTATCCACCTATAATTCCAAGAAGATGCTCATTCATAATACATAAGATCTCGTCTCACATACACAATGCACGAAAGGTATGCATCTTCATTATGTTTTATGAATGTGCCTCTATTGCGAATCCCCACGTAAGTAAAATGAATATCTTTGCCCCATGCAAATCTACTATCATTACATAGCATTATGGACAGATACATAAGTTCCTAAGTACAATGTATATCTTGTCTTGTGTATCATATCCCTTTAAATGTTGACATGACTAATAATTTGCAAAGCATTGTTGAATCCCAATTTTTTTGCTACCTGCAGTACTACATATTCGGAACAAGTTTAGCAAAGCCGTCATAGTTCTGGTCAAGAGTTTGTCTAGGACTCACTTGAGATTTCATGTACAAATATTAATCTTGTCAAGCAACAATTAGAAATCTCATTTAGTATTGCATTTGAATCTGTAGTGGACACTTGGATAGCTAGTTACAGATTTTAATGCTACTACTTATTACATAGGATAGTTATTTAGTACTTAGGTATAATTTTTTTACAAAATGGGTTTTCGAATTTTTTGTTTGTTCGCAATTTTTAATTTTATCGCAATAAGTTACGGCAGTACGGATAATCCTAATCTATCCGTGTTAAACCAAGATGTAGTTGAAGTTGAAAAGCAAAAAGAGACTTTGGATGCAGACGGTAAATTTATAGTAGAGTGGGCTGTGGATTTCGAAAAGAAAAATGTGGTTTTTGAAGTGACGGCTGAAACAACGGGTTTCGTCGGATTTGGACTTTCGGAAGGAGGCGGAATGACTGGCTCTGATATAGTTATTGGTGGCATTCTTCCAAACGGCAGCTCTTATTTTGCGGTATGAAAATTAGCTGTCTAAATTCCATCTCAAAATGATATCTAAAATCTCACTCTCGTCTCACTCTCAGTGTCAAGTTTGTTATTCTTCCATTAGCTCTCTTATTATTAAGGGTTTTCACACCAAGTCGAGCGATTCGCGACATAGGACACGTTAGCTACAGCGTGGCGTGAATAAATGCGCAAATAAATAATTTTCACTTTTCATTTTGCGTTTCCACAAACAAACTTCCTCCTACGACCTACCCTACCCTCACCAACACAGACCCTAGCGTGCCATTAGGATGCATAGCCCGCCGTCTCGTTTTCTCTTGTCCTATATTTTCATTTCCATGAAGGAGAAACATAAATACTACAAATCCGAGCGAGGATATTATTAAAATGCATTACTTTAGTTATGTATTTCCCGATGATTTGCAGGATTACCACGGGACGGGAGACAAAACGCCGGATGTGGATGCAAGGCAAGACTGGGAACTCATTAGCGCATTTGAGAATTCTACTCACACTTTCCTAAAAATTTCACGCCCGTTGGATTCGTGCGATCCCCACGATGTTCCAATTACCGTAAGTTCATTTTCATTTCCTATTTACTTGCTGTATTCAGTTGACTTATTTATTGCAAATTGAAGCGAGAAAATGTATTTCTTACTTTATTTATATGCAACCACTAGACAGTGTAGACAGTAGTAGAACAGAACACATAAGGTAATTTCAGTTCTTGGATAAACTCAGATGAACCTAAATCAGAAGTTATTATAGGGCCTTAATGGAAACTACGCTACATAAATACATACAATATTTCATTTTTCTTAACACTCTACTATGTACGAGGTATGCCTGAGAGTAAAATGTAATGTATGTAATATAATATCGATTTCTAACAGTATTTTTGGACTGAATTAATGTTTTGAATTAATGCAATCTGTTTCAAAGTCTGTCTGTTGTGTTAAATTGGGAAAGAGCATTGCCCTATCGTATATCAATGGAATCAGCGCTACTGAGAAATTGCACTTGGATAGAGTGTTGAAACCTAAATTAAAAGCATGTGAAATATAAACTGTATGTTTCTTGTTTTCTTATAGAATGACACGTTAAGTATGATATGGGCCATTGGAGATACAGACGATGTTACATATCATATGGGGAAACGAGGAACTGTCGCTGTGAATTTGTTGGATCCTCCAAGTCCTCCTGTGGACGTTTCTAGTTTCAAGAACTGGCAGTTGACAGTAGACATGGCTATGCCAAACAAATCCTTTTCCTACTGGTGTACCATCTACAAAAGTCCAAAGTTCTCCGGAAAAAATCATATCGTTGGGGTATCGTGCACAATTTTTTATGCATAATAATAATATTACTCATTTTTCATCTTTTTAATGACCAATTGCCAACAAATATGATTTACCTACCTATATAAATAGACATTCGGATCAGAGTCAGACAGTCACATGTATTCAGTATTATGTAGTATTATAATGATCCGATTCTTTCTGAATCTTAATGTGGCTATTTATAAGTAGAAATATTAAGTAATCGGTTCGGTCTACTCTTTTACCCACACGAGATGCGTAGGTAGTTTTGAAGCACCTACTGATAATGTGTCTCGGATAAATAATTATGGTGTATTCTGTTGTATATAAATTAATGTTATGACTATTACTATTTCTTTCAGCACTAAATCAAAAGCATATTACTAATTAATCCAATATTCAATGTTACAGTTCAGACCTTTATTGAAAGGACCTTTGGCTGTAAAACATACTCATCATTTTGTCGTTTACAAATGCTCTGCTCCGCCCGGGTTATCAGCAGCTGGAACGTTCGGGCCTTTCAGTGATGAACCTGGCGATGAATGTTATACAACACAAGGAATGGAGCACAGGCCAACGCAAATGTGCGGCGTTTTCTTATACGTCTGGGGAGCAGGAGGAAAGGTATAGCTACATGAATTAATCAAAATTAATCTATCTTCTCATAATAATGTAGATATTTATATACTCCAGACCCCATTTGTTATGTAATATGTACAGATAGCATGCAGATATGAAAGTAAATTCGAGAAAAGAAGTATTTTTAAATTATCTCGCAGTGAAGATAGAAATCTATGTGATTTGGTTTATAAATAGGTTTATACGCATATTATGTTGATGTTGATATGCTTTCACCATCTAGGATATGCATAGTTTAGCTCTGTTTATGCTCAAATGAAACGAAAGGGATATGAGGATGTGACATTAGAAAACTGCAGATACCCATCCAAGTTGCAAGTGATAGTGAGTGAATCACTCGCAGATATTTTCGGATCGAAGCTATTTATATTTGCATTTACACGCAACCTTAATGCTCACAACGAGAAGAAAGTTAAGCCCCTGTGTATTTAGCCATTTGTCCTTAAATATGATTTTTTGAATCTGAAGGTCAAGTTCATGCCTGTGAAATATACGTCTACGGTTGCACAAATTATTTATGTTTCATCCTATAATATCTGTAGATCATTAGTATCTTGTCTAAAGTTACTTAGATGAATGTCGAGCGAGCTGCATTTCGGTGTATCTTGGTTCAGTTCATGTTTCTTTAACAGTGCTTTTATCTAAACCAAAATAAGATATTTATTATTGTGGATATTTATGTAGGCAAACATTATATCTACCCATTCCATGACTCGGTTGTCATATTAAATGTAACTGCGTTGTATTTGAAATTATGTACCTAGGTACTATCATCATCCCTAGTTTTGTTTTATTAGGGTTTCCAGGCAGAACCAAAAATAATATAACAGATTTGTTTGAGGTTGACTGGTACATAAGAAATTACTCCACTTGTCATAATTCGGTTAGTAAAATACTGATTTATCTTCCAGGAGCTTCTTTTGCCTGAACATGTGGGCTACCCGGTTGGAGAAGAAAAGGATGAATACTTTATGTTAGAGATTCACTACGATAACCCTGAGAGTGCCGCAGATGTTCGTTTTGAAACTGGTGTTGAAATTTTTTATACTGAAAAATTGAGGTAGGTACTTACTTACACTGGAAATAAATAGTTACTCATTTATTATTAGATTCATGTAAATACATAAGTATGTAAATCATGTGAAGATTTTTATCATTTTTATCATTTAGAGCTATGCACATCATGTACACTTGTTGAAAACTAACATTTACATACTAAATGCTTTGATTTATCGATTTTCCAGGAGGTACGATGCCGCAATGATGACAATTGGACACACAGTGGTAGCCTCGCTTCTGATACCGCCCAAGACGCCCGAGTACATGATTGTGGGCCATTGCAGTTCGGATTGTACTAGTATGGCAATCCCACCAAAAGGAATCAAGATCTTTAATGTCTTGTTGCACACACATTTGGCAGGTGCTTATCTATAAAACACAATTTTTATTACTAAATACTACGTAGTAGTAGTAGACTATGATAATTTCACTTCAATTAATGAGTCATATAATTTTCGGTTCAAGTTAAAGCGTAGTTGCACGTTTAGAAATTAGGCATTAGGTACCTAAATACCTATATATAAAACCATTAAGTTGCAATTCGTGACTATTCCCCGAAACGGAAAAGCCATTAACACTTTCACGAATACTGTTCTTTAGGCAGAAAAATGAAATTGAGGCAATTCCGAAACGGAACAGAGTTACCTTGGATCTCCAACGATGACAGCTATCACTTTAATTACCAGAAAAATAGACCTCTGAGAGAAGAGCGGGTTGTGCTACCCGGAGATCACATAACTTTCGGTAAGCGTAATTACATTTGAATGCATTGTAGCAAAAGCAATAAGAAACTTATGTGCAATTGTGTGAATAGCCCATTATAACTAACCCATTAACGCGAGTCTTACATTTATTCGACTTTTTTAGAATGCAAGTATGATACAACATCAAGGTCGGGAGTCACTGTTGCTGGGTATTCTACTACAGACGAAATGTGTGAAACTTTTGTATGGTATTATCCTCGGCTTGGACTAGAAAGCTGCTCGAGCTCTTACCCCATTGAAAAAATGTATAATAAATTCGGGATTAAAAGTGTAGAATGGTACGTGCTTACTACAATGGGCATTAAAAATAGTTTTACTGTGTTTATAATTAGTAGAAGCGATTTTTCATGTGAAGAATCCATTTTTTATTACAGGGGCGACGGACTAGACGGCGGATCTCAGCCTACAATTAAACAACCAGCTTATATGGCCAATCATACATTTCAAGAAGCTCTTAGCAAGTTTGTAACTTGGACACCTGAGTTAATGAAGGATATTCAGGAGCAACAACACTTCGCAGATCATGAAAGTGTTTGCAGCGTCCGTCCTAGAAATTTTCCAGAAGGTATTGATCCATTCGAATCTGAAGAAGAGCCAGAGGAACCAGAAAGAATGACTAACTATCCAAAAATTGACTCAGCATATGTACCAGTAACAGAATGTAGTGAAGAAAATTTAATCAGAAAGTAAATACGTTCATTTCTATTTATGCCCAGAGGGCCGACCCATTCCAGCCTTCCAGCACCACTTTTGCTTTATGCGAATGGTAGGTGTGGTGAGAAGATACCAAATCTCTGTAAAATAATTTACATGATAATGATAATATAATCATAATTAATTAATTAGTAATTCCATAATGTTTCACTCAACAATGACAAAATTTTATATGAATTAGTACAGTAAGTAAGTCTTACTGACAATACCTTGACCTTGCCTTTTTCCGTTTTTAATACCTATATACCAGCACGTGTAATATTTTTCACAATGCTTCACTGCACTGTACACCTGTTATGCAATATTTTATTTTAACCACCTAATTAGCAGTTTAATACTAATTAAGCTATCATTGTCTTTTAACTTTTAGTTACATGATTTACATTCCGAGACCCTACAGTAGTGACTAATGTTACTACACTTTTGTTTTGTCATTCGACCTCCATACATTCGTCTAGAATGAATGATGAATGGCTAATGCTAATAGATAAATCGAGCTATCACGTTGAGAAATATTTCATTGAGGATATGTTAATCCCTTGCAATGGGACGGAACAACTTAGCATGATTGTGGGACAAAAGGATAGATATGGCATTTCGAAAACATATTACTTGTTATTTAACGTATCTTAAGTGCAATATAATAAATTGTCACTGTTCCTAAAATATTGTTTACACATTCTTTGTAGTTTAAGCATTAAAAATTCATCATGTTCAATTCTCAACGTAATAGGTACCTAACACATTTGGACTTTGAGCCAAGCTTGATAATTTACATTACATTTCATTGTGATAGCAAATATACGCTGGTGTATTAAAAAATATGGGATGAAATTAACCTATTTTACTTATTTGACATCATTTATAGGTATGTTGTATGCATAATTCCTTTAAGCTGGGCATTATTATTGCATAAGTAAGCGGGTAATACGCATACAACACCGAAAGGGTTATTATTCGCTCTGTCTACCATAATAGCTATTAATACTACGAAAGCATATTATGCGAACACTACTTATACTACAAGGTAAATAGTTCCATAGTTCCCAGGTCAGGGTATGGAAAAATATGAATTTACACAAGTACTAGCAAATTAGCATTCTCTATTAAATGGTGTTGGCAGGTTATGATGCGATTTACGTGGACCATAATGTTTTCCTCTACAAATTCCTTAAAATGAAGTACGTTTAAATTCATTACATTTAAATTTTACATTCAGATTAAGCATTTTGGTTTTTACAGAGTTACAATACGCTCTAACTATGTACTATACAGATTTTTTGAAGGAGAGTGTACATAGTTTAGCAACATATTATTACTAAGCACACAATTGGCAATAGACAAACATGAATTTGTCTAGCAATATTATGAAACCGATACAGATCCACAATGACAAAATTAGAGTCGAGTTTTTGCTTTAAAGCTCTTGACTCTGCCTTGCTTGTTTCTGAAAAAAATCAATTACTCTAGTTCCACTTACTAGATACAAATTATTACAAGTTCTTAAGTGCACGGTGGTTCTGTTGGTGTATATTTATGTGTAGTAATAACTATCTTTGTGACAATTAGGACATTAATGATCTAATTTTTAATGCACTACAGGAATTCATGTAAATAGCACAGTTACACACATCAATTACGACCTTTATGGATATATGCAAGCAGCCACCTCTACTGTATATGAATTAAAATTTCCTTTACCTACTACTACACATAAACAGATGACTACATAATATGCCTACTACAATACATAAAGTAATGCATGGTTAAGTAGGTAATGGAATTTAATTCGAAAGACAAGACAGCAGTTGACCGACTTTTTGTTTATGTGTTCCAATTAGACTGTGTAATGTGAATGTTAATGCGTAGAATGCTCATAAAAAGTCGCCTCGACAATTCATTAACTCATTAATATCTCAAGATTAAACATTATACAACACTTTAAATCTTTAATCTATATAAACCCATAGTGTAGTCGTGACACAGAAGTTTCACTTTTTATCTTTAACATAAGTGAGCATTAGTACAGTACTACATATTACAACACTACTGAACAGTGAACTATTTAA
>JAQFYC010000648.1:0-50527 GCA_034694165.1 Tomocerus mixtus
TTTCGAAAACGATAAATTATCGGTCGAAGTTTATCGTCATAGAAATCTATCGTTTCGATCCGAAATTATGATCACTAGAATGAATCAAAGTTTTTATCAGAAAAATGTAAATTTACCCTTCCACTACCACCAAGCTGAACCGTAAATGTTTTCCACTGAGGTTCATTTTGATTGTGTTTGCCTCTGCAATCGTCTTTCAGAATTACGTTCTGAGAATGTGCAGTGACATTAAGAAAGCTATTACCGTACAGGAAAGCCGTAATTTCTAAATAGTCATAGAGTTGGGCGGCGCTGTCAAACTGGAAATAGGCTTGATTATCCGAATCCGAATCTGAGTTTTCTGCATCTACGAATGTTTTTGATTTTATCGACGCTTCTCTGTTTTTCTCGAGAATCCAAATTCCGTGCTTTGTTTCCAGATCTAACTCTGTAGTGTCTACCGACCGTAGATGTGTTATCTTTTGAAAGGAACGGTCATTGTTAGGCTCGTCGAAATAGTGAAACATCTCTGAAAATATTTTCCAACCGTATGTACTGTGCTTGGAATTGTCATCAAGGGTGAGACGAAAGGGTTTTGGGTGTTTGGGCAATGTCAATGCGGGCGTAGTAGTGATAACCAACACTACTACAGCAGATGTTGCAAAATACAATAACTTCATTGCAGCCTGGAAACCTAAAATGGAAAATATTAAAGCAGATTTTTCAGGTGCCCATTAGATATCTTTGGCAAATGTAAGATAATACCGATAATACATATGGGACAAGGTATATTAAGTAAAGTAACATCTTTAGTTTACAAAATTTTACTATAGATTACTAAATTACTAGAATATGTAAGTAGTAGAGCTGGTAGCTAATAGGAAGCAGTGCACAATTATGGATTACCTGCTAGTGTATAGGTATAAGTTGTAAGTAGTCTGTCTCTGTACTCTCTATTTGTAAAGCAAAGATAATTAATTGCAAGTACAGATAGCAATGGCCCATCAGTCAAACAGTCACAACCTTATATACTTTACCACTTAAGTGGCAAAAACTGTTAGATATTGGATGGTATTGGAAACAAGTGCACTTGTTTCCGATAAACACATTCCTAAGTACTTTTGCTCTTTGGAACTAATCCATAATACTGTGTAATGAAAGTATAACTATAAGGGAAAGCTAATATCGTGGGAATATGATCCTAAGAACGTATTGACATCGTAATGTAGACTTACTGTACAGTATATAATGATGCACATAAATAAACGCGTATATTAAACGTGAGAAAGAATCTCTTAAGAACATTTGTTTGCAAAGATTGTATTTACCCAATTACTAATAACTAAATATTATTCATTTACACTGTCTACCAAAGATATCAAATGCATTTATCTAAAGCCATACGAGCGTATGTTTATGTATTCGGAAAGGCTAAGGCTAATTCCGTAATAATGATTAGGTATGTTGAGTTTTTGAGGTTCATTTACAGTTTTTGTGGCAAATATTTCAACTTGAGAAATAGGCATGCTGGCAGAACGGTTACTGGTTAAGTAATATTAGGTGAGATAGGTGCTGTAAAGAACATAAGTATATTTTTTGACGTGGTCACAATCTACGACACATCTGTGAGCTTATCGATATTCACATAACCTTTGCTAAGTACTCCTACAAATATATCTGACTTAGGTACTTTTCTAATCTACTTTCTAGTCTGTTTCTAGAGTATGGTACAATATTTGATTTAACTATATAGGTATATTATGTTCTACATAAATAGTTCAAAGAAATTGGAAAATACTAGAGTAGGATAATTAAGTACACTTGTTTAGACATAAGTAACGTATATCACATTTGTAATATTTATTTAAACAACATAATTATACAGATTGCATTGGCATAATATACATTTATACATAATTTAAGTATCATACTTAACAATATTATAATAATACCTTGTAAGTTTTCTACAGGTTCTCTTTTATGCTTGCATATACTACTTAGGTACTACTACACTCCAGACTCCAGACATTCTATCTTTATTTTGTTCTTTCTCTAAGTGTATTCTACGATATACAATTAGCTTTTATTCAACAATTCAATATTTTATACTTAATTAATTAATTACGTATTTACTTAAATTGTCTGACTGACTTATATGAACTCTGAGCTACCTTTGCAGTATTGAGTAGGCATTTCTCTTATTTAGTATTTATTACTCACTTAACTTTACTACACTCAACTTGTCTAACGATTTAAGCCACCAATATATTAAATTATATAATAGTATGGTTGTTCAAATAAAATTCAATAAAAGTTATATATTAAAACAAATGTATAGAGAATAAAGATGAAGAAGGTTCTCTAGTGCTAATCTACAAACAAAGACATCATTCATAACAAGCTTTCATCCCGTTTTCGGTTTGTCATGCTATTTGAATCTTATTTCAAATGCAAATCATCTTCTCTGGCATTTTCCATTCACTATTCATTCAAAAAGGCAATAGAAGACACAGTCTTATAAAAATTGACAAAAACATGGCTAATATAATATAAATATTGCATTGGAATTGGGAAATAATCTATTTCATGTCAAAAAACAATAGTAAAAACTAAATGCAATTACTATTCAAAGTATTTCTATGTTTTTTCATGATAAAAGCAATCGTTGTACATACTAATAAGCAATAGTATGTTAGGTTAAGTTCTATTTCCATACATTACTATACGTAAACGTCGCAATCGTAGCTGCCTTAGGCATACATAATTTAAACTGACTGTCAGGTATATTTTAATTCATTTAATACTAATACATAATCAGTCGAAATACTAACAAAAACTATGCCAAAGTCATCCATGGAATATTAATAATTCACTTCATGCTAAATTATTGTTTGGTCTTTGTCCAGTAAAGTTAAAACTACTTACTAACCTAACAGCATAGTCCTAAACTTTATTGAAATTCTCATTTAGACATTACTATCCTTGTGTATCTATTATCATAATTAGTTGCGTAAGTGCAAAATTGACTGACAATAGATTTACGAAGATAAGTACGATGCGAACTCGTATATTTGTTATACAGTAACATTCTAGTATGTACTAGAATATTTTAAAATACTTATCATAGACTTCCGGTAATATATTACTTAAATGTTTGCTTACTGAATATCTTAAAGTGGCTACGACTGTTAAAACTATTTTGTATTTTTCTGCGCATATATTAATAGAATTAAAAGTATATAGATAAGTAAGAATCATTCCTTCTTAAATAGGTAACAAATAAGTAAAGATCGTTTTAAAGGAAACAGACGTAAGAAGTTATAATCTTTAAAAATGATTATGCTAACGCAATGGTAAGTACAATTACTAAAAAATATGCAAATAGTGGTGCTATATAGAATCTGGTTGATGGCCTGAGATTCTGGATGCATAGTATTGTAAAACTTCATAAATGTGCAGATATTGTTCTTTGGTTTGTACGGATCCAGCTCTGTCTTGTCGAATTTTCATGACAATTCGAGGAACATCTACAGTGTGTAGAGTTTCAAATGTCTTCATAACGACGTCACAAGCGACTATAGTTCCACTTCGACCAGTTCCAGGACTAAAATGAAAAATACAACATTTGATTAAATATTCTATATTATGATCTCAATTAAGAAATATATTTCATGGGCGAACTTATACCTGCAATGGACAAGTACTGGAGATGGCTCTTTAGTAAATTTTCTAGCTTTTATTAGAAAATCTGCTGTCGTATTTGGAGACGATGGCACTCCCTTCTCGGGCCAAGAATGATACCACATATGGATGACATCTCGCCTGAGACTCCTTTCCATATCCTGAAAAATGAAGGATTGCATTATTTGTAAATGATCAAAAATAATTTCGAAATTTTTTATTTTAAAGATACAATCCATACCTTAATGACCAGATAGGAGGTAATGCAATTTTCAGTTATATCACGTTTTTCTAACGTGATCTGAAAATCTCCATGAAGTTGACTGCAGTCTATTGTCTCAGAGCGTGGGTAATATTCAGCGCATTTTAGCTAAGGAAAAACATTTAATTTTCAGTTAATTACAGAACACCTTAACAAAGCAGATTCAAAGACAGAATCGTCTCCGACCAATATCATACAAATTAAATTATATTTAATCTTACAATTCCACCCTCAGCAAAGTCGGTGACCATGAGAATCACCCGGATTTGCTGCTCCCACACCATTCTCCAAAAGTCTACAATCGTATCGTCCAGTGGACCTTGAGTAATAATGTATTTCTTTGCATCTCCATTTACACCCTAAAATGAATACAATATTGCAAATTAGATACCATGATCTTCAAATGCCAAGGCATAATAGTTCGCTAATTACAATAATTATTTTCAGCTACATACCCGAATAAAATTGGCATTGATATAATCTGAGTTTGGTTGATCATCTTGGAATGTAAGTAAGACCCTGGAATCTGGCATCGGAATTACATTTGCATATCTATTTTTCGTCTCAGCTCCAGCTGGAATATCGTCCAGAGTTGGATTGATATTAGGTATGGCCTTAAATTCGGATTCCAAGCCAGATGCATCAGTTAGTGTGGGTGTAATTTTATCTGATGTTATCGGTCTTGTTGGCGCACTCTGAATAATATGAAATAAAGCTTGCATTATATTATAGTTTCAACTGATTAAATACATATTTTATATACTTTATCATCAGATACAGTGTAGGGAAACGTAATAAAATGACTTTCTTTCTTATAAGTACATATGTATACATATTGTAAATGTATTAAAAGTCTACTTACAGGGTCATCGAATGCAGCATTCGTATATGAGCGTTTAGATCCTCGCAATCGTTGTTTACGTCTAAAACTGTTATAGACAGAGATGTTGTCGAGGCTGTAGTCATCCAGTGTCACGGGTGTGCAACGCTTGGCGAACTTGTTTTGGGCTTGACGATGTCGCATGACCAACTATGTGAAGAATAAAAAGAATTCTATGTATATGGATAGCACACATATTTTAATACACTTGCTAAAAGGTAAATAAATAAAGAAGGCATTGGTATCCATATCGTACGCTCTGAACACAATAAGACAAGATGAGTTGACTAAACACGTATTCATTAATATTTACTGCCCTTCTTTTTGTTTTTAATTCCTATGTACTTGCCTATATGCTTCACGGTTACACTATACATATATGTAGCATTCTTACTGTTTACATATTTACATATTACTGCACTTGTTCCAACTTTCATCCTAGATTTTAACAAAGGTTCCTGATTTATGTTCAGAAAAATAATGCATAAACATCCATAAGTCATCTGTGATAATTTAAACTTCAATTTTAAGTGCTACTGTATTTAAGGAAAACTAACAAGTTAACTTACAATTTTGTTTGCTGACTAATCAGGGAATTTATTTCATTATGGAATCAAGAAACTATATCATTTTATAAGCGATCTCATCATGTAAATAAACTTTCCCTTACAAAATTAATTTTTGGTGAGGTTGTGTGATTGATTGATGTAAAAGAAAATGTTATAGGTACTGATACATAATATCAATAGTTGCTCTTATCTGTATAGATTTGTACATGCCAATGTTATATAAAACTGTATTTTGAAAGGAAAAAACAGCAATACCTAATGCAATTGCAATAAAATTAAATGAAAAATGCTCTTTCAATTATGTAGGTACATATACTTCACTCTTCTGTCGGAGTAAATGAATATTACTAGAGCTGAACTTCAGTTGAATAAGAATAAGATGCATGTTGAAATGTTGTTAAAATAGCAATACCTACCACATGCCTTATGCATTTAATGAATGGAAAACCTTTTGAGACATTAGAAAATGTTAGGAAATTATAGTGTTTTTGGCTAAACTGAAACATTTGCCAAGCCAAATCAGTGGACGTGGGTAATCATAGTAATTAATAGACGTAGAGTTATAAAATGAAACTTGCATTGTGTTCCTCATCATCATATTTACGATTATTAGCAGTTTACTTTTACTTTACGATAGCCTACACGAAATGTTGCACAAATCAATGTATAACCATTGTTAAAACTTTTTTCTCAGTGCCTTAAAAATCCCATTCTTTATTTTATCTGCTGAAATATTGCTATATAGATAATAAGCTCCTTATGTACTTAAAATCATGTAAATACAGTATGTATTATGAACATAGTGATGATCTAGTCCTGCTATTTAAATAGACGTGATTAATATGTATGATGTACTAGATCTTCACCAAAGAAATCGCTAATGATATTCTTAATGTTAAAATCATTATTGTAGTGCTTGTACATTGTACATATAAATGAACACTTCGTTATTATGTACTATGCATGCATACACGCATTTTCCTATTACTTCCAATCTGCGTAAAGGCATAAAAGGTTCCCGTTTTCAAGTTTCATAGCAATCCTTTAGCTATTACATACAAATTATAAACTTCACTACTTAATCTGCATGAAGTAAAATATTTTGAAATTGAAATGTTTGCAAATACCTATACAATACATCATTAGGTTTTTTAAGTGTACTGTTGCCATTGCAGTCGATAAAGATATTAAAGACTGTCTCACAACAATTGTAATGGAAATGCTCAATGCCTCCACAAACAAGCATAAAAACTTTGTAGACGCTACATTTCCATGTAGATAATCGTAATTTATTAATACATTTACTTATTGTGTTGCATATGTATGAATCTGCAGATAAATGTGTATATTTATTAGTTTTGTATGTCTTTGCAGAAGATTAGGATCTGCTAACAATCAACAATGCAAACCTCAATACGAGAAGTGAAAAATCATTCAAATTCAAGGTTAAGTTCACTACGAATATATTGCATTGCTATTACTAGTCGCTTCTTCCATGTAGTACTTAAGTAGTAATCCTAAGCATACAATAGTATGTATAGCATGACTGAACCCATGATAACTATTTTCCCATGCAAAATCTCATGAAGATTTTTAACCCACGCTACACCACGCCACATTTGCGTACAATTACTTCCAATAAAGATTTTAATACCTGTTGTAGTAACGTAAACTATGTATATACTATACTACACAGTAAGTATACAGTACAGTAGACGGGGAATTTATGTAAGTTCATTTTTATATGCCCTTTATAAACCTACACGAGCTATTATTAAAATGGGTCTTTTTTACGAATACACGATGTATGTAACTACAAAGATAGTTTAAGTAATAAAAATTTGAGGAACTTACCAAAAGGACGCCTAATAAGAAGAGACAGGCAGCGGCAATGGAGGCGATAGTTATGGCAGCAATTATTCCCGAATTTTCATTGGAAGGTGCATGTTCGGAGACCAGTTGGCTTGATGAGATCATATCGACCTTCTTTACCTATACAAGGTGGAAATCAAATAAGAAAAATATTAATCTTTGCCTGTCTGCTTGACTATCTCCTTTTTGTTGTACTTGGGCATATAGTTCTATTATCGTAGTTAGTTGGACAGTACACTGTAATTATTATTAAGTAGGAGTGATTTGGTGGATAGCAAAAAGATAACTGAACTAAACTAGAGATTAAGAAGATGATACTATTCCATACTGGTTTTGCTTTACCATAAGTAATTTTATAACTATATAGTACTATACTCTAAATAGAGCAAACTAGATTAGTCCAAAATAAGTAATATTGTAGGTATTACAGTCTATTCGTAGTGTTATATAGTAAATACCTAGTTATATTAACTTTTCTTAAGTTGTTATCGTAAAATTAGATTGCTTAAACACATGTACTGTCCTGTACATAAGTAAGTATGAAAATGAATTGCTATTTTAAAGCTCATACTATTAGTGATACCAATTCCTTATTATTCTCTTTATATTTAGTGTACTTTACCCATATATTGAAGCGCAAAGCATAGTAACTTAAATATTAAGCACTCAATTATTTAAAAACAAGATAAAATTGATTCCTCCTTCACTTCACTTCGTACTACCTTGTTAGCTAACTGATTGACTCCAAGGAAAACATTGACCTATTAACATTACGTTTACTTTGCTATTGTACATAAAGTTAAAGCATTTCTATGTACAAATGTCTATCCTGAACACGTTCAAAGATAATTTTTTGGCTTCACTAGCAAAGCTATTGTAAGATTGCTCTTAAAAATAAAGCTGCCTAATAAATTCCCGTCGCAAACACAATTCACTTAAAAATGAAAAAATGAAATGAAACAGAAATGCCTATTTGAGTTCCTCTTTATAGTAATAGGTACTTATACTACTTATCTCTCTTTTACTCTCATTAATTCTGTACTTGTCCTAGGCTAAGGTTGCACTCGACTATAATAAGCTCCAAGTATTTCATCCATTGTCTTTGATTAAATTATGAGCATCTGTCTCATGTCTTGTGGTTGAGCGCGGTCTTCCACTTAGGAAGCTACGTTACTTAGGCATTTAATACAGTTTATGAGCTTTATATTTACTTATATACATACATACTACATACATAGTGCATTTAGAATGGCATTTAATGGTTAGCATGTGGCTTCACATTAAATTACACACTAACAGACATAGAGCCGACAAGGTTCAATATCATTCCGTCCTTTCCATGTGTGTAAACTGAAGTACTTAAGCTGCGGATATTTATAGTTTTTGACCTTCATTGTAGTTTTTAAAATTCGATTTCATTGAATGTGCTCATTGATATGAATAAGAGAAACTTATTTTCTGCTCACTATCATTCACTTTACACTTGTACAATATAAAATGTACAGAATTCCATTACTTGCTTGCAAGTATAAAGGCATTGTCTGTATTTTTCTCTATTAAATAAGACCAAAACTTCCCTTTATACTTACGATGATGGTTAATGTCTTTGAATCATAATATTGTTTTCATGAAATACATCTGAAATGAAACATCTGCCTACATATCTCATTGTAAGCACACAAAGACGGTTATGTACTTTTATAACTATTGTATGTACATATATTAAAGAAAAACGAAAGTAGACCGATAAACAATAGGCTTATTGCTTACATAGAACAAAACATTACTACAAATATTAAATTATTTTCTTGAGTACACATACATTATACATACGTGTAAATTATTATGTGGGAGTTGCATTAACGAATATTTTCTATATAGCCATAATATTTACCATACCACAAATAGTGAGAAATTGCAGCAAATATATAATTTCTTTAGTAGTTTAACTTACCAGTGGGTAAAACATGTTTTCGCTCATAGTTGTGGTATTTTTAGTCCACAACTGTAAGAATGACACAGTTAGCTCTCGATCAAAGCTGCCATCGTTATTATTAATGTAGAAATAGACGGGTAGAAGGGTACTCTTGTTTTTACTGCCCGGCCCAATGCTGTTGCTAACATCCGAGGAATTAGTCGTTTGATTATATTCCCTTCCGGTTTCCTGCTCCGCACTCCTTGTTTTGCGCTCTTTACCCGGCACTTGAGTTGCAGTTTTGTTACTAACAGTTATATCTTTCCCATTTATTGCGTTGTCCGAATTCAGAGTTATGGCGCTGGCTATTTTTGACGAGGTCGTTGAATTGCTTGAGGAATTCGTGTCACTGCAATTCGGTTCGGTAAGCACGATAATTTGCTTTGGAGAAATTGTCCTGAAATGAGACATGCAGACAGAATACATCATTATTTAACTCGATAATGTTTTCCTTGACATCCTATTCACAAGATAAACTAACTATACCTCCACGTGTTTAATACCTGCACACTACATTAACTTATAATTCTTACACTTTGTATATAAATTGATACAGACATATAATGTGCACATTACATAAGCATATTAAAGTAAATAGTAATAAAAGGTATAAACTACAAAAATAATTTACAAATTCAGCAGATTGTTAGCAAAATCTCACAACTTATTGAATTGCTGTGTGAAACCCTAATTGTAAGCAAATTAAATGATTATGCTATTTATCGGCATTTATAGGAACTGTTATTTAAATTCCTTTTAGTCTGACAATCAGTCAGATTGCGAATTTACGAATCATTGACTTTACGAACATTCTCTACATTCTCATTACCAAAATAATTTGCTTGTAGTTTGTACGTAGTTTGTCCAAAGAACTTGGTAGGTAATTGGTATTTTAACGTAATAACATACTATACAATCGTTATTGGCTACTACTTAAATAATAAACTGTGCACGAATGTACTTTACCTTGATTTAATTGCATTATACATATTATCGTGTCGGTTTGTTAAGCATAAAAGACAGGATTACAGAACAGAGAATATTACTACAATTTTATATGTAATTTACCTCACTAAAAGACTTACTAACCAAAATGGTAGTATTTCTATGGCTTTTAGTATCTGTAATTGTGCCGACACTAATGTTTCTTGGCTGACTGAACCGACAAGCTATTAAATATGCTTTAATTCAGTCCGTTCTTAGACAATTGAATAACAGAATAGTTTATAGTATGGTTATGTGTAAGCTATTAGGTACTTAACTCAGTAAGATACATACCTGACTAAATTGGAGTGTAAAAGTGTTACAATTAAACCAATCCAATAAATCTGTTGTAACTTGACATTCTAATTAATCTCCTGAGATTCTTTTAATTACGCTATGGAATGCCAAATAGGGTATCATGCAAGCGTGCTATAATAAGTGTAGGCAATAACCAAGGATAGTATATAGATATTTGGATGAGCAATAACACTGCACACACTAGGTACGATAATTCACATAAGATGTAGCATCGTGTACGTGAGATATTGGAAATAAGAAAAAGATTTAGGAATTTAGATTGATTAATGCTATACGCATTACACAAAAGGAAATGAATAAACGTACACATTGCATTTTTGAGTTAAAACTGCATGCATGTAAATAAAATTATACGATAGGGTAGAAAATGTAGAACTTACATCTGCTGATCCGCGTAGACCATGACAATCATTTCTTTAAACGAAGAAAGGTTGGTACAAAAGGCAGCTCGAGGCATATCCAACATCATCTGCACAAAAATGGGGACAGAAGGTTGGAACCCTTCGTGATGCATTTTGTGAGCAGTTTTGTCGCTAGTGGCATCTTTGCCACTATTAGCCTTATCGCTGTTAGGTGTTTTGGAGTGGGTCGCCTGCCCTTGCTCCTTGGAAGCTGCCTTATTTTGCTCTTCTTCGCTGATTTCATTTTCTGCATCGTTTCCTGGACGAGGGGTAGTTACATCGGAAGGTTGATGACTCAATGGGGGAAACTCCGTATCTATCTCCGGTGTCGAAAATCCAGGTTCTTGGTCAGTAAGGAAGGGAGTGGAACCGGAAGCTGCTTTCAGACCAGTGTTAAAAACAGTGATTCCAGGTGGACTAGTTGTTCCAGTTTTGTTAGATAATACCAGCACCATTGATTTGTATCCAAGATTGTCCCAAAAGGATGATGTGGTAGGATGGATATCTTGTGGCTTCTTTGTATGGTCAATATAAGGAGATTCTTCATGGTGAGATGTGTCCTCTGCTTCATTATTGTTATCTTCAGGAATGAAATAAGAATATGTACTTGAGGATGTAAATTGATAAGAACTGGAAGTATAATGTGGTTGCTCTACTTTAGTAAAGTAAACACTTTTAAAATCCTTACTGGAAACAATTGGAGATGATGGAGTTGGGCTAGCATTTGGACTTGTCACTGAGATTTTATCGTCAAGTTCACCGTGGCTCCTGTCAGAACTATTCTCATTCGAGTGAATTTCGGTGTCATGGTCATGTTCGTGTTCAGGTTGAATTTCGTGTGACTGTGCATCTTCTCCATCATGATTATCTCCACCATAATGAGTTGTGATAACTTGACCGGAGGAGTTGCCAAAAGATGTAGTCATTATCGAAACTTGATCTTTCGACTTTGAGAATTCGAACGGATGATTGACAGTTAGAGATGAACCAGACTCTGACGATGACAATTGTGGTGAACCGCCCTGAGTGACTTTCACTGATGGGATAGCAGTCGAAGGGAGAGCCGGAGTTGCAGTTGTCGATATTGAGCTGATGATATCATCGTCGATAACCTCAGCTTGATGATTGGTTTCGCTTGATTGTTGTGTGCTCTCTTTATTTTGCGAAGTTTGATTTTGATTCTGATTGAGACTGTTGATTACGGATTCTGAGGCTGCGGGATTAAATTGAACGCTATTTACTTGGAGAGGAACATCTTGTGATTTTCCATCTGTTGCGGCTGTTTCAATTACTGTGCGAGTTACCGTGACGGTAACAGAAGCAGGATCTACTTTGCTTTCATCTTTTTCATCAACATTGCTGCGACGATGTTGATCATTGTCCCTGTCGATGTCACTCCCACTTCCGCTCCCCTTACCCGCAGAGCTGAGAGCCGAATCTGTATCTTCTGGGAAGTAGTCACGGTATTTTGGGGGTAATGGTGTTACAGATGCATCATCTTCATTCATAGAACCTTCGATATAAGTCCCTAATGGGGATTCCGTAGGAGTTTCCGTACCCATGTAGTAATATTCCGTTGTTGTTTCAATATTATCATCATCGTGCCCATAAGAATCCTTTTGAATTCCAAATTCCTCCGAAAAAACTCTTCTGGAGGAAACCACTTCAGGGAATCTGTATTGGTAGATCCCATTGGAAACTGTTACGGAAACAGAAGCAGGATTTTGTTCATAAGCTTTATTGACATCCGAAGCGGCGGCTACGGAAAGCTTATTTGTGGACATAGAGTCAGAAATCGCAGAAACCGAAGGGACACTTACTTCAGTAACAGGTATGGGTTCTTGCACCTGAGATGAAACGAAATCGAATTGGTTCACCAAGCCAAGTGCCGGTCTTCTTGAAGTGACTTTAATTCGGCGCACTTTAAAGGGATGTGTTGGCGAGGGTGCAATTGAAGATTCATCTTGTTTCATCGGCTCAGTATAAGTTGATGGGGTTGTTGTTGTTGCAGGAGGAGTATCACTCAGGACAACTGGTTTGGGTCTCTTCGACCTTATTCCCAGACTTGACAAAGGCCTGCTGCTAACTCTACTATTAGGATTTGTGCTATTTCTATTATTATATCTACTTCTAGGTGTAGTACCCCTACTGCTATCTTGACTAGGAATCACTGTTGGCTGCTCTTCAACCGTGTAATTGTTGCTACTTGTTGTATCATCGAATACAACCGCATTATTGATGCTCGTGGAATTTCTACCTAAGAATGGGTTCTTACGACGTTTTACTAAACGGTTATAATTTGTCGGGTTGTACGATATCACAGAAGATGTTGGACGAGCGCGGAGCAGTGGGGTGTTACTTTTATTGATGTTGCTCCCACTAATACTACTACTGTTACTACTATTAGGGTCTAATACGCTATTCGCACTGTTTGTGCCAATCCCTCGGATTTTTGAGCCGAAATTCCTTCCGGTTTTGTTCATCAGCAGGGAGGAGAAGGAAAATGGGGAATTTACTGGAGAAAGTAGGGTCGGGTAGATTGTCGTCGCTTCTCTGCTTTCAGCTTCTTCGTAAGCTGGTTCGGCAGCCTCGGTTTCTCCACCACCGCTCCCATCTTCCAATTCTTCCAGCCCTGTTTGGGATGATTCAGATAGTAACTTATCATACAATGATTCACGATCTTCAGTCGTCTCTGTTGGATTGACCTCTTCGAAATCGCCTACAGGATTGTCAGTTGCATCTCCAGCTTGAAATCGAAGGAATGTTGCTGCTGTCGTAGGCAATCTTACACTGTGTGCTTGTGTCCATAGCACTACGGTGAACAATGAGAAACAAAGCCCTGTAAACAAAAATAGAATGATTAACCATTTATTCTTCAATAGTTATGAAATTTTGTAATGTTTTGTATACACTTATTGCACACAGCGCGTCGCATAACTTATTCATGATCAGTACTTTCTTCTAATTACCTAGTAACCAATAATGTGCTATATCATATCTAAAGAAATATCCTTCTGCTTATAAATAGTATATAGAGGTATACCTACTACACCTGAATGGCCTGAATTTGTAAATATAGATAAGAAGATAACATTCCTGTTCATAACTAATTATTTCGCTTAGAGTTTTATAAAGTACATAAAGTTATAAAGTTAGTACATCAGTGCTTTGATGGGTAGAAGTTTAAAGATATTCCCAAATTACTTTAATCCACACAGTACAGTACAGTCTTTCTAAATATATTTCATGTACTTAATGTCAGCCTCTATCCAATACCTACTTGTTTACAAGTCTAAATACACAATTAGTTAGCACTAGTTATGTATTCATCCATTGTCGACAGACATTGTATTGTTGCCATCGGATTCCTTTCCAAAAACGATCTGTTTACCGTACTTAACACAGATAAACTGAAATAAGTGTATCAATCTGCATCTACTATTTAGACAGTCAACGCATACCTACTTTCCTTTGTCATTTTGATGAATAACATTGCTGACTTGGATCGAAATGCGTGTTTGAAATTAATTTTATGGAGCTCTAGCTTTGCTACCTGTAGAGAACAAAACGGTATGCATGACTGAATCTTTTGTAGCAACAAATTGCAGTTTAGATACATGCATCGCTTACAAACTGCAGGTATGCAATAGTAAACAGATTCAGATAGCAAACCAATCATTATTACTGATACATGCTAAAATATAAAACTATGATTGAACAAGTTTCAATTCATCTTACTTTAGAACTTTAGTTATAAACATTATAATATTCATATACTACATAGGTACATTAACCCTTTTTGGCTTCGTTTGATTTAAGTGCAGTAGGTAGTCAATTGCATTGTTGCATTTTGGGTTGCTTTGCTATAGTTGGTTGCTTCACTGCACTGTATACAATGATTATAGTCTGGGTACCTACAAAAAATCTTATGTAGGCACACATAAAGTGTTTTTGCTACTGTTACAATTTATTGTAAGTGTATCGGTATCTCACCTAGCTTTATATGTAGTATAAGGTAAATAATAGTTCAAATATACGGTACAGCTATTGTATACTGATTGATAAACATACCCTACTGATGACATACTTTAGATGTTTTAGATTGAAATTAGTGAATTGGAAATATAATGTATTAATAGACTAACTGCTTGCATTCGTACATAGTAGGAGTTTATAAACGTCTGCTGTCAGATTAACTAATATTTACTTTAGAACTTTAAGTGCAAGCTCACAAAATTTCTTAACAAAGGAATACAGAAAATCTGAATTATTGCCGAGCAGATTAAATCAATTTTAATGACAGGTATTTCTGCTATCACAACATCTGTTTTGAAACTCTTTCCAGATCTATCATTTTGAATTTTATCAGCAAATCGGAGAAATAATAGTGTTATTTTGTCAACGCCATTAGATAGTAGCGCAATACTATTCTACAACTTTATTTGTAACTAAAGTTCAGGTTATGTGGCTGCTGCTCTAAAATGTATATTTATTGTATATTGCTCCTTGCTACTTATTATTGTAATTGTGCACTTTGGCTGTTACTTATTGTGCAAAAATAACTTGCTAAAACCAAACCGGATAGAAATTGCATTACTCTACTATTATTATTAGGTAACCAAGCAAGAATGCTCGCCTTACTTAAATGGTTAGTACTTATTGTACATTAGCTATGCGTCATTGACAGCCACACCGAATCGATTCCCCTACATAAAATATGATTTTAAGGAAAATGACATATTTTTCATCCTATTTATGGATTATAAATACCTCGGTACTACGTGACATATTTGTTACAACTTACAACTAGGGACTACAACTGTCATCATTGGTATCTAGTTAGGAAGATGTTGTAGGCCCCACATTTACGGTTAGTTGCATTGTGCTATATTTAATATGATAACAATCAGATTCCATGCAGCACAGAAGTAAAGTAGGTAGTAGGGACCTCTTCCTGGTCTTTCAGCCTAAGTGATGGTATTCTGAATTATGTCCCATGATGTGATATCCATGAACTAAAAATTATTTATGTGAATTATGCGCATATAATTTTGCATGATGAGCGGAGAAGGGAAAATAACAAAAGTGTTTCCTTTTCTCTGTGAAAATGCGCTTCTGCTGTGGATTATGCGTATCCTTACGTACATACTTCACAATTGTCCTTATAAACTTATTTAGTACACAGACACAGTGAAATTAAATAATACTAGCATTAGGCATAACTAAATAAAAGTTTCAAATGCTCAAAATGAGTTTGTAACTGAACAGTAATAGTACCTAGCGTGACTTTGATTGAATAACTGTATCACGACATGATGTATATCCAATCATATAGAGTTTTGTGTTTTTTGTAAATACTGATATCGTCACCACATTATATTTAGAAGAACAAAAAGAGCTTAGCGCAGCGTTACGTATCATACAGATAACAGACCGAAACATTATTATTGCCTCACACTGCCTGTATAGCTACAAAACTGCAATAAGAAGATAAAGATCGTATTTAGATGTAAGATAAAAGAATTCTGACAATATTATTACTTGGAGGGACAGTTTATTGTATTTATCCCATAATCTACTATTCTCTTCCTAGTTACTTACAAATAGATAGTATAGTGGTCTGGTAGTCTGGTCGGGTGTGTTACCATTTACCATTATACCATTACCCCCCGTGAGAATTGCTTAAAGCATTTAAGCTGTGGTTGTAATTATGTGATAGTATAGTATACACTTCACTGCATAATGTTATGTTAAAGTAAAGCTACTGCAATTTAGCGTTTGTCGTATCTGTATATTACATATGGTACATAATGTAGAGTAGGCACTCAGAGAAGCTATTAAAACAGGTAATTTGAATAACTAACGCAGGAAAACTTAATGAAAAATAAACCTTGAGCTTTTTCTCAAAATAATTAGGTGACTATGACTAGGTAAGTAGTAAGTACTAAAAAGTATATTGTGTTTGCTTTCTGTTTTCTTACGTTACAATTCATAGAATGCAATGCGGACAACAACACAACACAAGTAAAACTGTACATATAATTCAACAACCACATACACAATAATTTGCATATGTAACATGTACGTGTACCGATGCATTACTTTTGATAGTATACAATTGCAGTACCTAATACTATTGTATATCTGTATAGTACAGACAGTGAACAGGTAACCTAATTAACGTCTTGTTCACCTTTCTTAAAACATTGCAAAATAACCATTCTTTCTGGTTGCTATCATTATTTTTAATTCTGTCAAATTCTGTTGGAATTACATTACACTTACGCACGCACGGTTAACAGATTTATAAAGAAGACTTACGAGGAATACTTGAAATGTCTGTATTAGAATAATATATGTGTCTATATGCACTACATACTACATAATAATTAGTTAAATAGCATAAAGGAGTAACGCTGGTTCAATTTGTATTGTAAATAGTTAGCATGAAAAATACATTGAATCTCTTCCACTGAATACTAATTGTCACTCTGTTAGTTCAGAGTTCAGCATTTCAGTATAATGCACTCTGGTGAAGTTTGCCCTTGATTTCGATTACACGGAATACTAATATCAACATCAACATTGCAAAGAGACAGCTTAGTTGACTTGGCTATCTCATTTAGAAAGAAGAGAAGCATGTCACATACCAATTAGTACAATCTACTTGTGTTTTCCTTATGACCAAATTCAGTATATGTAATTTACATACCGTACGTGTGTCTCTCGGTATATGTACACAAAAGTTACTCTAGACATTAGCGCATTTCATTTTGTGTGTTTAGCTGGCTCGCTTAAATTAGTGTATTAAATACCTGCGGGGTCGAGTGCAGCAATGTGTTTGTACTATGTATATATTACTAGGAATGTGTTTATGTTCCAAACTAATTGCCAAATAGAGTTAATTTTCCCCTTGAAACCTATCTAGGTAGTTTAGGTAGTTTACTTAGCTAATTTACATATCTCGGCGACCGCAATGACTTAGAGCGGAGACGAAGTGCGTCCTGTGTTGACAGCTTATACCTATACATATATAGAACAGAGAAGATCTTTTTTGCTAGCATCAATTGCTGAATCATGACTACTGTGACTATTATCCTCTCTCCCTATATACTTGTGTTTATAATGAAATGTTTTTATTAGTTTACACTGTACTACTAGTAGGTGAAGCAATAGTAATAATAGTTATATGCTAATTTACATAAACTCCGCATGCATGTGAACAAAACGAACATTAGCTCTCTTAACAATAAGGTAAATGCTCAAAAGTTCCTTTAACTTAGCGTTTAAATAATTTAGCAAGTCATTCTATACGTTGTAATGCGATGAATTCTATTTCAGTTGTTTACTAAAAGATTTATCTTACATATGGAATAAAGGAAAAATGGTTACGATACGATTCCTGATTATAATAATAGCTTACGATCGTCATCTGATGTATGTACTACTTGAAAATGAATAATTACGTGGAGCTATACTACAAAAGAAGCTAACGAGACAATAAACAGCCTAAAACTCTTCTTTCACATTATTGCCACATACACGTCTATTTTCATTTCTAAGAATCTGTGAACTACTGCATGCTAACAGAAACAAGTCATTTCAATGTGGGATGCAATTGTTAAAACACAGAAGTTTAAATTCTGCAAATTGCATCTGCAGAATTTTTTAAATACAATCAGTTAGTGTTCTTTATTGTATTTGTACTTAAAAAATATAGTTATGCTTAAGTATATAAACTTATAGTTAGTTAAGGTGAGTAGTTGGAGTATTTGCGACAAGCTAGGCCTATTATTTGCCATTTTTAGATTATTAGGACCAGACTGCATGCACTGTACTATTTTTATTATCTACGGGTATGTACTTATAATAGTAAAAGTAATGATGACAGATGAGATAGGAACACTTGCTATTAGACTAACAATAGAAATCTGCTGTCTTGTCGTAGTATTTCGTTATATTCAAGTTATCGATGTTAGAGAACAGTACTTGACAGTTCTGCAGAAGATCCCTTAGTAAATATATACAGATAGATACCATAAAAGGTATAGAATAGAATAATACTTTAAATGCGTACAAGGCGCTAGTTCTTTTGCCTATTGTCGTCACGAGTAGTGTGAGAACAGTGCAAGTAACTAATTTTACAACCACCAGACAGATACAGACTTTATTCACATTTTAATCTGGCTTTGCCTGGCCTGCCATTGTTCATTATAGAAAGAGTCTAATATAAAAGGTGTATTTTTGTATGTAAACCCTTATTTATATGTCCTTAGTATATACAACTACTCACTACTATTAAATACGTCAGATCTTTCTTGTCTGTATTTATTAATGGTGCAAACTAGGACAGACTTTCAGTTAGACTTGGAATGGAATCTGTCTCCCCATAAAGATTAGATTATGCAGCTACCTTGCCTTGTCTTGCCATATTATTAGTTTATAGCACTGCTATTCTATGTAGTGTTAACATACCTACTTACGTAGGTTATTAGTTCTCGTTGTTATTGCACTGTAAGTGAGGAGAGGTGGGTATTACTTAGAGTATTAATAGTTAAACATGAAATGGAAACACACCTTCTTTTGTAAAAAATTCTTCACTGGCTTGACTGACACAACTTAATACATTTAATGAACCTGTCAGTATCGCTGCTTTATTAGGGCAATAATCTTAAGTACGTAGATAAGTGTCCCGTAATGAAAACAAAGGCAATTTATGTTGCTATTACAAACTACCTATGTACTGATACTGATAAGTAGTAATATTAAAATTACAACGGTTCACAAAGCGTATTATATTATTTGCTCCGCGCGTGCTTAGCTGTCTCGTATCTGGGATGTAATATAATTGTGGCTAGAATGTGCAGAATGCATGGCACAAACCAAATTATAATTTATTGTTAGGCTGATTGATTTAGTATTTCTCGAAAGTTTGATACTTTAGGTATTTGTATATTGTGCTGAACACTTACTTACGTGTATATTATATGCATTACGTGTCTAATGTTATAATTGGGTCTTTGGGTCTTGGAACTGATAAATAGCAATGTTTTGAATTTTTAATGGGATAGTGACATTTTAACGTTATTGCTACATACAAGAGTTAGACATAGCAAACAACTGGTGAAGAAAATTCATCTATACTGGTGGTAAACACATTTAAGTAGCGCTGTAGTGAATTTGTCAATATCGAAATTTTCTGTGACAACATGTGACAATATCTTTCTTGAGAGCCATAAATATTATTTCCAATGCGTGTAATATTACTATGTATATTATACTAATAGGTTATTTTCTTGTCGAATGAATGGTAAAACGGGGGAAGCTAATCTGTATTTTGTATTCAATATATCGATAAATGTATTATTCTGCAGAAGATGTCCCTTGAGTTCAACTTCATTGCTACTTTGTATCAATAAGAACAAGACTACCTGCCTGTTGCCTCACGCTTACACTTACAAAACAAATATATTTCAAGACCTGTAGTAAAGTACAGTTAGGCTAATACTTTGACATGTAGTAATAAAAAAAGGATAAAAAATAACTTACAAAAGCGCGTTGTTCTATTCATCTTTGCGTTTAATATCTTGACTGGTTCTGCGAATTCCGGCAGCTTTGCTTAGAAGGTATAATTATATTATACTATTATGGTATATAAAATATGTGTGATTGATCTTGAGACGGAGATGAGAGCACAGCTCACATTAATGAATTAATAAACTAGTCCGCCCGGTCGGATTTTCAAAATCAAGTCCAGGTCCAGTTACGTAAATATTTGCAAAAGCTTATAAATGGGCATAGTCATTCTGTTTTCCATTGCATTTACTTTACGATCATCTTGACTTGGATGAAAATAAGCATAGAAGCTTTATTTATGTTTTTATCTTCACTTGAGTTTTAGTCAGGTATTTGTTGTTTTGTTACTTTGTATATGACTCACATGAAATAGCAAGTGACGGCAAACAACTTTAATACTCTATTCAACTCAGCTTGTCAAAAGAAAACAGTTACGTATAGAATTCTCTATAAAACGTGGACTTGGAATGGAATGAGCTAACGCTAAGTGTGTATATGTACTTTTGGCTCATAAAATTTAGTTGGCTGGACTTGCAACTTGCATCTTGCGTTTCTTGAGATGAGTAAGAGTTAGTTGACTTCTTCTCAGCGTGTAACATTCATTTATGTAGCTAGTAGCTAGGGAATGTTTATGTTTATATTTCCATTCCAAGTCTGACTGATTTCAGTTTTACAGTGGACGAGGGATGTGTTGTGGTAATGGTAATATAATGATAAGGATGGGGGATAGTCTGGTTTTGTAGCAGTTTGTTTGGTAATTTTATTGAGCCAATTTGTCTGTCTGTCTGACTAACTGACTATTTGGCGTGTCGTGTCGTGTTCTTGTCTTAGCGAGGACTTGGATTGTTGTTCCTTATTTTATTATTGTGAGACTCTTGCTCCTTTTCCCCAACAAAGATCCTCAGTAACAGTGGACAGTGAGATTGAGATGGCGAATGTTTTATTATTGTTATTGTAACAGTGACTAATATGTCGAGAACTAACACTACTTCCCCAACAACCAGGAGAGGACCAACTTTCACGAGGGGGACAAAAAACACCACTTCGTCGGCTCATTATCATTCCTATACATTGACTCTAGAATATTATTTAGTTAGTCACATCACATCACATTGGCCAATAAAGACAAACATAATAACAATACGCACACCAAATTGTTCCTCCTTAATTTCTTCTACAGATAAATTAACTTAGACTTCTCGCAAGCCTCCTTATCTTGTCTATCAGTTTGATTTTGTTTTCAATTATCTTCATTCATTTTCTTTTAGCCATGTACATACATACTTACTTTATGTTTATGTATAAGTATGTAATAGTACATAAAATAAAATAAGCCGCTTGCTCTAATCCAAAGTAATCACATCTAATTTAGCTTCAGTAGCGTGTAATATTGCTTCAGGAAAAATTCAAGAAGCTATATTGTATGTAGAATTATTTTGCAAGAGTGATTTGACTTGACTTGAGATTAGTCAGCCCTAAAATCCCTCTAGCTATATTTCTTTAATCCAATCACAGGGAAATTTTCGCTTTTCTTCCTATGTGTGTAACTTCAATTTATTTTGCAATGGCTTCACTTCATCTAATGCAATGTAACGTAACGCACGTTTTGACTCGGATTATGATTATCCTAACTTTCAACTGATTTCAGAATGGGACTTGCAAATTTTTTAGCTAGCCATTCCTTTGTTTCTTCCCAATTTGATGTAGTGTTAGTTTATAACTGGCTTGGCTTGGCTTGAGCAGTTCCACGTAGTAGCAAGTGAAGAGTGTTTCCTTTCTTCCTTCCTGTTTAAAATTCTTAACATATAGTCATTCAGGTATCTGGGCGGTAACTTCTTGTCAAATCCAATTCAATCCAGGTACTGTAATAAAACAAAAAACAAACAAATTATATTCAATTTTCATCTTAACTGAGTGATTCATACTTATAAATAAGATTTTATCGCTTAAAGCTTTTGTAAATACATTCAGTACACGCATTCAGTTTTTTTCTTCAGATAAACGATACTTATTTCATCCTTGTACATAAAAAAATGTATTTATTGTAATTTGATTTTTGCCTTTTGATAATCAAAGAGTACCAGCGCTAAATTGTTAAATGCAATTGCAAATTGCATTGTAAGTAATAGACGAAACGACTCAAGTTAAGTGGCCAAGCCTACTATTTACCTGTGTACTACTACTGATATGTAGGTAAATAATAAATTAATGAGCTATACTAGGTAATAATCATGCCTTAGGGAACCTACAGCTAAACATATCTTATTTGTATTTGTCTATACAAGAATTGCACATGCTGAGTTATGTTAGTTAGTTTTGTAAGTAGTATAATGTGATGCATGTAGAATGTAACTGATGTGCAGATAAATGTTAATTCCTTTGTTCTTTACTTACATAGTACAACTACTAGCTATCACTATCTTCCTTGTAGAAGATAAGAGGAAGTCATTTAAATGTCGCTTCGACCAGAGAAGCGTATTTATTGCATTGTTACCTTGTAGACTAGTACACTGTGGAGTTACAATCAGGAATCATCTAATCTTCTCTAACAGCATAAATTGAATAGCCAAAATCTTCCTTCCTTACAATATTTGCTTATAGATTGTAGCCTAATAGCAATAGGAATACATGTAGGGATGTTCGTAACAACTTTGCTTTGCAAGTGTTCTTAGCAATTGCATAGTTATCGTGTTACTTAGGATAGGAAAACTGCAGTGTACTAAATATGTACAACCGTCATATCGTATCATCATCATCGACCAGTTAAAGTTAAGTTATTAAGTAGATAGGTATTGCGTAGAACATGAACATACTACATAGTTAACAGTTATCACTTTAAAAGTTTAAACTTTAACCACACCATATCTTTACATATAACTAAGCGTCTATATGGCTAGAATAAAGTTTAATAGTACACAAGTCTACGCACACAGCACACAATATGTACTTGTTACTTTAATAGACAATGGCTCTTATTTTATATCCTAAATTGTTATTATGTTAAGTTAATCCTTATCGAATTCGTAGTACTATATAATAAGTACATACTGAGATGATATCCACAAACCCACAGGTAGACTTATACCAAAGGTAAACATAAATTGCTAGGTGGTGTTTATTAATATTTTTATACGCACTCAATGAGGATGAAGTTAAGGATGTGGATTGTGGATGCGAAGCCAAGCCAAGCAGGCCAGTTTTCAATTTAAATGTATTGTTAAAAGAGGAATGTTTAGCTGACTGGATTTATAATGTGATGGTTGATGGCTGGTGGGATGGGATGTAATTTTGTGATGTATAATTAATAGCGTTTTTGTGCAATGTGCTATAAACGCACGCAAACTGTTCTAAAGCTTTGGATTTAAAAAATAACTTCAGGAATTTTATTTCCTTGTACATATACAACATGTATGAATGACTACTTGTGTTAGTTCAACGCGTGTTTACAGTTTAACATTATACCTACAATTAGCCCTTCATAAAACGGCAAATGCTAAACATACTCTAAAAAGGAATAATATAGAGACAGCAGATAGTGATAAGTAATATTTATAGTGAATGAATTAATATTAAGATTACTTACACTATTGAGAGCTGAGTAAGCTAACATTAAAATAAATATAAGAAAGACCTGTGTATTAAAAAGAAATTATTTTTGACAGAATACTTCAATGCATTTTAAAATGAGGAGGACAAGGAAGTATGGTTTATGGTCTTGCTCTCTTCTTTCCATCAATGCTTTTCAGTTATGGTATGCGTTCAACCTTAAAGGACTAAACCATATAATCACTACTATTACATGTATTACTGTCAATTCCCAATTTTCAAAAAACTGAAAGGAAAGTTTAATTATATGATTAGCTAGTTATCTAAAGGGAACAAGGGCTTTTTAGACAAGTTGCAAACTTTTTTCTAATATTTCTTACTTAATAAATTTTTACGTTTACGGATTTTACTTTTTCATTTACCTTCATTTGCTTGCAAAGATGTTGGAATCCAGTTGTCCAACAAAAAATGCTGTTTACCTACCACTTTTTTTTCTTGGCCATAACTGCAGCCATTGACATGTTCAAATTGTAATTAAAATAGTAAAAAATTATATCTTCACAAAGTCTATCAGTTTTGTAACTACTTAAGTACATTACAGCTTACGCAATGTTTTCAATTATTGTATTGATGAAAGCGACATTAGTGCTATAATGATTTCAAAAAATTCGTCATGACAGTCTAATCAAGTATTGCTAGCAACTGACTGACAATATCATTAGTTTTAATGATGTTTGTGCACGTTTATTGTCCTTAATAATCGATAATTATGATTTAAGTAATAATAATGCATTATTTATGCACAATGAGATACATAAAATATTCCGATGGAAATATTTTAGTGCACGTGTGGTATGAATGAATGTTGTATGAGAACTCCAACCAAACCAGACCAGACCAGGAAAACGTATTATCGTTCAAAACCAATTTCTCTCGACTGACTTGACTGATTGATCATATAACATGAATACTAGTAACCAAAGCCATATCTGTTATGTTGTAACTGTTGTAAGATAGCGATTGGAAATACAATAGGAGCTAACTAACTTGGTATGAGATAAGAGTAAACTATGCCATTGCATTAGCTAAGCATTATTTAAGATCATTTTAACTGCATTGCTTTAAAGCAAGGAAAATATTATTATGTATGTAGCTGTCTTCTGATTACTATGTATTGTACTACATTCTCATTTATGTTCAGTAAGGTAATACTAAGTCGGATAGCCAGCCGTAACTGACTTGACTAAATAAAAAGAATTTGCGTCTGTGTACTTGCGTGTAGTAATACGTAATTGTGCCTACATTCTTCACCTTACCACAAATATGTCTAATCAACTTCGCCTTCAGATAGTTCTGATTGCTAATAAATGCTAATATATTATGGCTTGTAATGCTTAGCGAGAAGAATCCAAACTTTTACTAACTTTTTCGCTTTTTTATGTTAAAATACCGTATAATGTAGATTGTGGTGTCCTTTTGAATACATAATCTACATTGCTATAGCTTATAAGTACATTTGGTTGGACTGCATACTAAATAACTACAACTACAATACAACAATGTAATGAAGATGCAAACATGTTACTTACGTTTTGCATACATAAACAAGTGTTAAAAAGTTACAAGGTAATCCTAAATATTTTCCTTGTTAGGGTTTATATTATTTCAGTGTGTAACTTCTCTAACAGGTTCTAGTTTTGCAAAGTTGACTTCTTCCTTCGTCAACATTACGCAAATAGTAAATAATACTTATACACGGATATACCTAAGTAGCGAATTACAATTCAAGTATCATGCGAATAGTAGCAGAAACCTGAACATCCGCCCGCCAGTCACCAATCACTACACAATCTCATCAAGAAAAACAAACTTGCTCTCTGTAATGTTGTTAACTACATATTTAATTTAACTTTTTGAAGGGACAGGACTAGAATGTAAGATAAATATCAAATTGTACTTAGAATCATACGATGGTAGGGGTTGCCGTACAGGTACCCATTTTTCGTCAGTATCAATTTCGTCATCTTACTTAACTTTATTGCTTAAATAGTAGATTACAATTATTTATTTAATTATTATTTACATACCATAGCTTTAGGATGGATTTTTAACACAAGTCACATATAAATCACACTTTCGCACTCATGCATATGAATTGGGTTATAAATTGAATATGAAATGTTATAGAAGTGATTTGTATTATTATGCGTAGCGTAGTATACCAAGTGCTTATTATCTGCAATAATGCAATGTTGCGTTGCATTACGTATTACTTATTTATTAGCTAAAGATAAGTAGTTTTACATAAAACGACAACAGTTTAATAAGACAATAGATCTACCAAGTGAATGCTGAGAATAATTTCAAATGAATTTGCAAAGAAAATATCTTAAAAGTTAATTATTTATAAAGATAATGGTTTGCCATTAATACATCTCCAACAAAACAATAATTACGCAAACTGGAGTTGAAAATTAGTAAAAAAGTAGGGATATTTCTAAAGAATATTTATAGTTTAATTACTATTGTGCAATCTTGCTTGTTATAGGATGCTGTGGAGCTGAAGGAGCATAATAATATTGAATGCGCATACATAATCAGTAATAAAATTAAAAACTGGGAATATTTTGCAGTTAAGTAGGCAATCTAGTATTATTGCACTAAAAGTGATGTAATTGCAACGTATAACAGTAAACTTGTTTATATCAGGCCATAAATTAATATCTTCTCTGGGTTTGCAGTAAGCACACACATACATTTCATATTTTTATTGCATTTTCTAAATATTGTATACTGCCAATTAAGTATCTATAAAATTGGTACTATATTCTCCAAAATTTTATCTTATATTTACAATCCACGTGTTCTTAATTAAATATGAATTGTGTTGTCTATCTAGTTAACAAGCATATTATATGCATTGGAGTACAAAGTGAAGAGGTACCTCTAGGTACCGTTGGATTTGTAACTGAATTGAATTTAATCAATGATAATAAATTATTTTTGTTACTGCTTGGCACTGGCACAATCTCAACTACAACTCGTATAGTCGGATCGGGATTAGATATAATGTTATTGTAATTATAATGGTCTTAATTGCCTAATATTTGTCTACAGTCTACATTCATGTAAATAACCCAATAAGTAGGAATATATAGAGATATAAGAAAAATACCTACGTAAGTATTCTGCTGTTAATAACCTAAGTACAATACTACGGTTAATAACCATATAGAAGTGATTCGAAAATAACGCTGTAATTCTACCTTTATGTGTAATAAGATAGATTTGTCGAATTATAAATATAAGATGTGCTTACGTTCGTCTTTCATATCTCAGAAGATTTTATTACAAATATATACCTACATAAATAAAGAAGGCACCTACTTTACTTAAATTGTAAGTATACATCTATAGGTACTTAAGCAAATTGTGCTTCTAGGTTTAAATATCAAGTTGTCATATCATTGAATTTTCGTGTCACGAACGAAGATAGTGAGAAAGACAGAGTTGACGTTGACAGCCTGCCTCGAATCTTATTTTTCACCTTTAGGGAAATTATTACAAAGTCATTATACTCTAATTGCCTTCTTGATTTTGTGTTTGAGATGACTGCAGGTGCAGCTGCAGAGTCACAGCAAAAGTAGTTAAGAAAATAATGCGTTTCAATCTCAACACAGCGTACAGAGGCATTTATTCCATTCCATTTGTTAGAATCCATTCTTTGCTCTGTGAATTTAACACTCTCACAGTCACAACTCAATTGGCTCCATCATCATAATGTAAAAAACTTTTTGTGCTTGCAATGGCCTTCGAAGATCCTATTTTTGTTCACGTCTCTATTTGTTATAACTCTTTACTTGTACCAGATATAGTGAAAAACCAATCATTCAGTCAGTTTCGTCGGATTCAAATAAATTGCACCTGCTTTGCGAGGGTTAGCTTTAAATAGCATAATATTCCTAGTAGTTAAAGTTAAACTATATATCTATAGTAGTGTGGTAGACTTCTCTAGCTATCCTGTCAATGTATGCGGCAGAAAGCTCAAATAAATTAAGAGAATTTCCACATAATGTATATAATATTATGTATTTTGCTGTGCCTACTGCCAACATATATTTTATTACTGTACTGAATTGCGTATAGTATACCATATACTTAAGCGTAAGTATACCTATACTAGAATGATAATACTTATTACATACAATTAAGAGCATTATTGCTTTCATTTCCCAGTTTGAAAATATCTGGTCTGGGATTCTTCAATATCACGAGCATTTGATGAAGTTGAAACTTAATTCCATTCCAGCCCAGTCATCCAATTCCTATTGCTAAATTTCCCACACTCACAATCAGCATGCTACAAACTACAATAAGTCACATCACATCATTTCTGTTCAAGTTACTTTACTTCTATCTTTTTACTATCTATGCGTATGTATTGTATGGATTGTAGTACACAAATCAGTCTGTGTGTGAACGTGAACTGAAGAGAGATGAAAAGAAAGTAATTTATAACATAAAGCATCGAATTATAATAGATTTTAACCAACTATTTTTCTTTATCTCCTAGTATTATATGTCTGCATTCTAGATCTACGCAGAAATAAAGAACAGACTATCACGAACCAAAATTAATATAATTCAGCAATACAGAAATATAAGTTCTAGATTTTAGACATAAACATATTAACAAACCTACTCATCTCATAAAATCTTTGATGTTCCTTCGTGAAATATTAACGCAATGTACCTGCAAAATACATATATTTTGAAGGAATATATTAGCCTAATATTTATCAGGTCTAAGAAAGATAGATTTAATGCTACATTACGTACCTACACATTTATATTTCATTAATTTAATTTTACAGACAGAATCCCTCCTAAAAAGTATTTCTAGTAATGTATTTTTCTGTTGAATTTGTTGATAACGATTACCACAGCTTGAATCTTGACATTTAAGCTAAATACAGATTATAATTAGCTTTGCAACTAGAGTTACAGGATTTTTAGTTAAATGATAGTGAATTGAAAATAGATATGTACCTAATGCTAACAAAGTATGTACTTTAGTGTATAATGCTATAGCCAAACATTATGTACCTGAGTTAGTACATTGCTTAAAATATAAAAGTCTAGTGTAACATATAGATTTGTACAAAAAACTAAACTCTACCTTCTATTAGTAATATTCTCAATTCAGTTTCAAAAGCATTGTAAGATTATCCTAGATTACATGTACTTGCAAATAGTATGACACTAAACAAGCAAGAAACATCACATGCTGATATAAAATATAAAAAATTGAGCACACTTCGCTTTTATTGAGTTTAGTTTGTAAGCGAATGTAATAAACACAACAGAAAGATAATCTATAGAACATATATTATTTTATCCGTGCAGAAATGTCTGACGTGTGACGTGCATTACACATTCGATTTGAAATACAATAAGAAAACTACAGGACAGAGAATTGCAAAGCAGAATTGACCTTCGGCTATTATGTCGTGCTTGCTATGCTTATTTTCCTAGTAGGTAGTAATGATATAGCAAAAGGTATTCTGTATTCTGTTATATGCACATTTAGCTTTAACTTAACTTTTGCTCTTCGTTACATTACATGTATACAGATAGAACAGACAGATACCTACATGCATTTTCTACACATACCTCAACAACTATATATACAATGGTGCATTAGTATAAGTATTATTACTTTGGAATACTAAATAATGGTTAATGCTCGTAACTAAGGTACTTGGAAACAAGTATGCAAGTTTTTGGCTACGCTTCGCCTATTCACTGGACGTTTGCATTAACACACATTAAATCCAACAAAGATAGAATAATATAAATTCCACATGTTGCATACTGTGAAGAATATAAGTAAAGATATTTTGTTTGTGTGAATATAAGCATATTAAATGGGATAATAGAAGTACGAACAACGAACGAACTATATACAACTAAATGCAGAATTTAACACGGAGATGGACTTGATCTGCAAAAAGATAGAAAAAATCTACCTACGTTGTTTCGTAAGCATGAGCGTAATCCTAAGTTTGTTTTTTGTTATTGTTGGTTGAATAATTGAGTCTATGTACATATCTGCTCTGCATATCACGTCATACGTGTATAAATATTCTACAAAATAGAACAGAGATTTGACCATTTAAAATGCAAATCAAATACTAATGCACCGAGGTATTATTACATAAGTAGTACATTGAACAGATTTTAAATAATATTATTTTTACTTGATCCAGAGTTAGAAAAGTATCTAAAGTGTGTGATAGCGATAGTTCAGTCCAGTCTGTTAGTGAGTCAGACCTGCCTACACAGCTACAGGTTTTAATAAAGTTTAACATTTAATGCCTTCAGCAAACATTCTTTACATACTCTGGTTCTGGTACTACATGATACGTACGCGTACAGGTATATACTAATAGCATATGTAGTGAGGAGATCGAGATAATATTTATATAGATTTTAGCTAGAGGCACATGCATGCACTAAATACCTATAGATACAGATTCCTTCAATCGTATTATGTATGTAATGTAAACTTGCATTCATTAGCAGTCAAGGAGGAGAGATTTAGTAGTTATGTGCGTCTATCTATCTTTTTCACACAATTAAGACTTTTCATTTTCTACTATGATAGTATTACTAAATATTATAATGTTATGCCGTGCTATACTATAGATACAAGTGCTATTAGCAAAATCTTTCATTTTAAAGGGTGCCTTGCCACGCGTTAAGGAGAACCTTGCCTTGTAGATATTTATGCAATTTAAACCACAACTCTTGTCGTGTGAATAATGAGTTCTCTGGGTTTTTTGGCAAAGTAACCTAATGCAAGGAGCTAGAGATACAGAATACTGTACAGAGTGGCTATAGTATAGAATGGCTAGCCCGTCATTTGTTGCACTAGAGCATAACAATGTAAGATAATTATTTGAGATTATTAAAGGTCATTTCAATAGCAGGCTTAAATAGTTAAACTAAATAATATTATACGAAATATGAACTAAACTACTTAAATAATTTAGAAAGAACCTTTGCACTTTTATTGGTATGCAGCATTAACTATCCAACCCAATCCAATCCACTATACGCTCTAGGTACCTACTTATGCATGATTATCTCTATGCTATAGTACATATACCTGCTTCTGATTGCTATTTATTTATTTATTACTTATATAACAAACTATCTACCTATACATATCAGAAATTGCGGATAGTTAATGTAGGTCGTATTTATGTAGTAGTATAACTTGTATCTTGTCTATCAAGCTTTTTAGATAAAGCAACCATGTTTAACATTGCATTACATAATATACAACTTAATACTGAAACCTTAAGACCTTTAGAATCGTATTTCATTTCATTGAATTTAAAAAAACCTAGAACAAATTATTACCACCAAATTATTGCAGGAGGTCATTGACAATTGCTCCGTAGTGGAAAATGCAATGGAGTATTTAACTACTATTTAGCAGACCAGTATCTGCACATAACATCTCATATCATGGGAGTTTCATTGAAAAATTACTAAAATCAACAAAAGAATTATCTTTTACCCGTGGCTGAGGGATTTTCTATCTGGAATCTTTATTTTTTAAGTTCAACTTCCATACTTGTGATTTCCACAGATGTCCTCTACTTATAATTAGCTTGCAGTGCTGCAGTGTATGCAATAATGTGTAGCAATGTTATTTGTCCCGTTAAATTTTAATGTGGATATTTTCTTTGCTATGTAAAATGGATTTCCTGTACATGATGGGTAGAAGTACAACTAAGCCAATAACTTGAGATGAACAATTATTATTATATCCTACTGTCTATATGAGAAGTAGGGGGACTAACAGGACTAATATATATCTATATTGCTTTAGAGTAAAATATTCTTTTGCTGAAATATATTTTTAAGATGACATAAAGCTGAGTTAGCTGAGTATTTACTTATAAATTTATTACAAAATCACCCTTACCTAACCTAGTTTTTGTGTTTACCTTTACCTAAAAAATAGTTCTGCTTTGGTGTACCATTTTTCAGACACGCACGTATTACAAGACAAATTGCAGAAATGATATAAGTATTAAAGAAGAAAAATAATGATACTCATAATTTCAATATTATTATTTACATGAATTAGTACAAATAGTTTAGTGTAAATCAGAAGATTAGATATTATTAGCATAAAAACTTTAATGCGCATCCATCTTATAGTAAAATATGCTATGTATGTGATAGTTTGTAATAAATAAAACCCTGCATTTTCATAAATAGTGCATAACATAACTTCAGTTTATTATATAACTTACTTATCTTATTAGACATGGAAATCATAATGCAAATATTAAATACGTATCTCCTGTCAGTCTGTCATGTCATGGCAAGCCAAGCCAGCCACGATGAGAAAGACACAATAATAACTTTAGCTTAAGCTTGTTGACTAACAAACAATAAAGGGTTTCAAAAAGTTCTCATGGCAGTTTAGCATTTAGTGAGACTGAGACAGACTTCGACCTATTTTCACCTTTCCACCATGCCACAGCATTAGCATTAGCATACCAAGTCGCTCATGATATCTTCACACTCACTTATTTATGACTGCAATTGCACATGCATTGCTTACATTATCGTTTAGCCTTAGCCATAAATATAGGAATTGGTTCAATGGCTTGAATATTAGAGCAGTCGCTATCAGCATAGGTATCAACTATGTAACTTTGTATACTATACTATTTTAAGTGGTTCACTATTATCGTACATTACGTTACACACTATTGTAATATCTTTATTATATTTAATACCTATGTAGAAATGTCATCCACATCCACCTACAACAATACAACTACAACCCACAGAAACAGAAAGACTATTGTGTTTTGCACTTTTAAGATTTTACACAGTATTACAAATTGTGATATCTAATTTATTTGTATTTCAATTTCAACTATAGTAAACTATGTGAAGCAGTAAAGATTAAAGCTAAAATTCTAACACTCCTTAACGCATGTTACATTTAAGTTACATAGAGAATTATCTATATCAATGTAATCTTCATAGGTATAGACAATTTCTAAATACTACAATGTACTTTTACTCCCTGTAAACTTCCTTTTCTTTTCTACTGTTCTGATTTTTGAAGGAATTTCAAACAAAGGAAGGAGCCCATTCAATTTACTTTACTCACACCAGTAGACAATAAATTCTTATACTTAAATATTTATAGTGTGGGCAGAATGCAATGCAATGCAATGTAATAGTAAATATATAAGACGAAACGCACCCTCTTAAGGTATGTATTTTAGATTGTAGAATACCTTTGCCTTTAATGTTATAATGTCTTGTATGTCCGTCTACAGTATATAAAGTGATATCCGTGTATAGTATGGTCTGCTTAACTTAAGGACATGGTCACTCTGCTCTCTACTGTAGTTTTTATAATCTTGGGAGCCCTGCTAGCAAAACCTTTCTAATACCAATATGCAATACCTGAATCTAAAACGTTGAATGTGTATTGCTATAAAGTGTAAACATTAAACAATGTGCTTGCATTTACAATTTTACAAAGCATAGCTATATGTATTATGCTATTGTCAATCTCCATGATAATATTGGTTGAATGGAGTTTGAGATTTGAGAATGCTTTCCAGTGCAGTGCAGTGTAGTTACAGAAATAATAGTACAATACATATATTGGAGACAGATTTCTGTTGTTTGTGAATTGGATGAAATATTGAGCACAACAGTTGACGGTCAACTGTGGGCAGAAAGTACAAACACAATTCTAAGAGTAACATCAGTAAGTATAAGTAAAGAACTACGTACTGATACGTTGTATATAGGTATCAAGTTTCTCTTCTTTACGACACAGTCTTTTGGCGTAGGAATTCTCAATAACAAACCAATCTGAAAAAGGTTGACTTTGACAAGGTAGGTCGGCTTGAAACTTGAAAACTGCATTCTAGATATGTGGATTGGATTGGATGAGATAAAATACAAGTATAGTGCATAGTACTTCCATCCATAACTAATACCTTCATAATGACTAGAAGATTTGACACGTTTACCTATGTATGGAAATGGAAGTATGGAACGTTAAGCACTTAAAGATACTTCTGTTGACAACAATTGTCAACACATTATTTTTCTATTATGGTTACTTTACTAATACCAAAACAACATTTTTAGAAAAGTTTAAGCCAAACCACAAACGACAGAATTGCCACCAACTTGTTTCTCTCCTGCTTATGCACCTCAGTTTCTCACTATTCTACAGTTTCTGGCAATATTTGTGTATAAACTAATATTTTATAAGTACATGATGTGAAAACTGCATTTATGTTCAAGCTAATTAAGTAGTAGACGCTTGTAAATATTAATTATTGATTTACGTAAGTAAGTAAATAAGCTGCAGAAATGCTGATGCATGAGATTTATAAATTTCTAATCTTAAGAGCCACTTCAAGCAGGAAAAGTGCAATAAGCTCTAATCGTAGTTTGAGTAGGCAAGGCAGATATTACTAGCTACTATTTACCTTTACTTTTAAATTAGGGAGTATAGTATAGTATACTACACAAAACAAACTACACATGCTTAGCTATGCTATGTGTGTGTATGTAATGTACATAGTTATAGCCATTAGTTGACGGAAACTGCAGCAAGTTGAGTACAGCGTGGTTTGTTTCCTGTTATTTGTCTGCTAATAACATCGTGTCAGGGTAGTGCATTCAACCCTTGCAGACTTTATATGTATGTCGAATTTGTTTTCCTAGAAAACTCTTCCCGAAGAAACTTTATACTGAATAGGGAGGAACAATATGATCATGAGTTTAGAGTTTGGGTAGAAAACACTAAAATCCTTTCGGGTTCATTTCAGTTCAGAACAGAACCTAACAATAAGTAAGCGTAAGCATCTTATAGCCTTTATTTACAAAATGTGCATGAATATTTTTTCACATTCGTCTTCTTTTCTCCCAAATGTAAGGTTTTGAACGAGATGCATTGAATATGTATAAATTGATCTTGAAACGATTCCACGGTTTGATAGTTACAATTGCAACGCAATGTAAGCATCTGTATGTATTACATGAGATTGTGAAAGAAGAGAAGGATGAGAATAATTATACAAGTACTAATGAAGGTGCAACACATTAGACTGGTAATTTGGTATTATACTATGTGTTTATGAAATATTAAAGATGAAATCAATCTAATAGTGTTTCTTTTAAAAATTATTCTACAGAACAAAAAATAAAAATATGCAATATCATAAAGCTACTATTTTAGTGACTATTTGAATGATGTATTTAAGTTCAAATTAAAACGTTCGCTCGTATAATGTAATGTGTATTGCTCTAAGAAAATTGATATAATAATTTCAATAATATTGTGTATTTAGTTTTAAAACATACATAAAGCAGATTACCATCAAGCTATTTATATTACTCTACAAATAACGCCTATTATAACAATGCCAAATTTTGTATATTGTGTTTACCATTGCATTCATTCATTGTACTCCAGCCATCTGTTTTTTATTACATAATGCATGACGCATTTTATTTGTAGGTGTAGGTATTAGCATCAATAGGTATGTAGTAGGTAGCAACTAGGTATACCTATGTATAATTTATAGCTAAATAACTCCTACTTGTGTAGTTCACATTGTGAGCAATCCAACAGTTTAAATTGATTTCGCTAAACAGTAAGTCTGCTAAAAGATCTAGATGCTAAGGATTGCCAAATGCTTCTCTTAATTATATCAATAAAGCACTTTGTTCAGCTACAAATGAGTATATTCATTTAGGTACATCAATCCGTCCACGCTTTATGGCCCACAACTAACTAACAATATATTATTATTTATTTCCTAGTACTATCGCTGTTATGTTACAGAGAATAGAACAGGGAAATATATTTTTGATACTATACAATATACTATACCCACGTTACGCATTATGTATTTACGCAATATATTTAGCGATGAAGAACAATTATTATTGTTTCTGTATACATTGTATCGTATTTGTTTATCAATCGTTGCATAATTGAACAACTAACATCATTCAATATACATAGTAAAGCTTTGTGAGCTTATTTGGATACTTGGTCGATGGATATGCAATTATATTTGTATTAGCAGTTTTAACCAGTATTTATTTGCTTTATTGGCCTATGTGTATATCTAGCCGGATATATAGATATACATTGTCTGCGGTGGAATTGCTATTGATTCCTGATAGGATTAAATTATTTCCGATGCACATAAAGTACAAATTAATATTTTATTAAGTATATGTGTAGTGCGTTTGCAAATAGCTACTAGCTATAATACTAATTTGTATTTTTACTATGTAGCATATAGTAGCTATGCAGTTATCTGCCTATTGTAAAAGTAGTTGTCCTCGCAAAATCCTGTCCTATTTAGTTCCGTAGGTGCATGATGTATGTATGAGTCATAATATTATGCACGTAGTGTTAGTGTAAGTGTAGGCTATTCGTTCGTGATGAATCTATTTCCGTAATAATCCAATTACATTATTAGTATTAATATTCATTTTGTCAGCTGTAATATTTGCTCCTATTATGATGTATTTATGTAGTCCATGATCAATCCATAACGTTATACAATTCCAATATTATTCTATAGATTTGCATTGCAATCGATAGAAAGTGACACATTTATTTGTGTCGCTTTAATAGCTAACAGTTGCACATAGTAATGTAATAATGCAAATGGCACAATTGTAATTTATGTACCTACTTACAGTAGGTATGCTAAATTTTTGCAAGTTAAATACAATAAAACTGTGTCTGTTATATATTTTTATCCTGAAAATGTTAACTTTCATGAATATATAATAAGTCAGTAAACCAAAACTAGATTACTTTAAAGCAAACACATTAAAACAGCAAAAATATCCACATTCCCTTGATTTTCTACTTGCAAATATTAAATATGTAAGTACTGTAGTAGTGTAGGTGGATTGAATAGTAAAACAATTTTTATGGATACCTAGTTTATGTTAAACTTTAAACATGGCCTTTGCCTTAGTGAATGTGAACCTGTAGAATTTTTATGGAACGGTCATTCAAACTAAAACGAGTTCAAATGTGTGTAGTGTTTCAGTTGTTTATTTGTTAAATGCGCAATACTGTACATATAGTTAACACAAAAGTTGACTTTTGCTTTGTTGTCTGCTCTAGTCTAGTAGCAAGTGGCAACTATTTCTAGAAATGGAAAATTTTATTGGTTCACTTTAGGTAGGTTTAGTATACTAGTTTTAGTATGTATACATGTGTAATGTATTTGGTTGACAATAAAATTGTTGAGCTTTTACCCTCTGGTCTGGTTTGATTTGATGTAGTGCATTTGGAATAGTACTAAATATTACGTAGTACTATACTGGCCTATGATGTATTTGTAGTATTAGCGTTAGTATGTATAAAGAGTAAAATGAAGCAAGAGCACAAAGTACTTTTGCTATGTAGTAAATAAGTATTTTTGTGGGTTATTAAATAAATCTGGGTTAGCGTTCGTACATGAATTGTTTGCTTGCGTGCGTTTTATCAAATACCTTACTGAAAGTTCAGTTCAGATTCAGTTGACAGACATGCAATTTAGATCTTGACACTTTTTTAGAAAGGAGAAATGGTTTTTTTTAAATACTTTGGACAAACTATTGGGAAATGGGTTTGTTGTGCTATGGAATTCCCTTACGGGTTTACCGCGCTTAATTAGCAATCTACCTATAATGTACCTAATCATCTACTAACTACTAAGTAAGACTAAAATACATATCCAGTCAGCTAATTATATTTTAGCTAATCTTACAATTATTTATGTATGTTATCATTTTTAGATCGCAAACAACAATAAATGTTCAAAACAAGTAGAGGGAGGATACTAGTTCTCATTTAAAAGATTATTTTTGCTACCCATAAATTCAACTAGGGGTATTTTGGCCTTTGGAAGCATGTATCGACAAGTGACTATTTTTGCAAAATACACGTTTAAAGGACAGTCGCCTTGCATTGTGTCTCAATGTTGGAGGTATGACCCCTTTGGCCCAACTAATTATCAAATATCCAAATGTCCCCACAAATTCAAGTGGAGGTATTTTGGTCTTTGGAAGCATGAACCGACAAGTGACTATTTTTACAGAATACACCACTATCTACTGTGGAGACTTCTTATATACCTAATTTTGGTATAGTTGACTATAATTGATAGAACCACTAACATTTCTAATGGCCGAAAACTACCAAATTTAACATTTTTAGTTTTAACTTCCTAAGTTTTGCAACTTCGTTGTCAATAGGACACTTTTACTCCTTAACGTATGTAAATTGTTCATCTTTTGCACATTGAACTACAAAATACATTTTAGCCAATTAAACTGTGGTAACAAAAGCTAAATAATTGTAGCTCACTTAAAACTATAACCGTAATTTTGGATTTCAAGTAAATAGTTTCATTCAATTGATATTCATTTTAATTTACCTTTGTATTTATGTTTCCAATATCCAGGAAAAATTCCAACGTTTCTAAAACACAAATCTCACTTGCACCAAAGTACACACTCGATCTTGAAACGATTCCACGGTTTGATAGTTACAATTGCAACGCAATGTAAGCATCTGTATGTATTACATGAGATTGTGAAAGAAGAGAAGGATGAGAATTATTGTCGCTTATGTTTTGTATAAGATTATGTAGTGTAAAGAACTTGTGAATAACAATTCTTTGTGAGATTGCACTATAACATTGTTTTATTTCTTTGTGCTTAAACTTCAGCGTGTCAAAATAAATATCTAAATAAGCAGACACTATTCAGAAAAGAGACACAATAATATTTGTATACTATCTGTATATATTGTGTTATGTCATAACTTTAGTATAGTATAGGCTTATACTACACTCAACACTAACACTAAATTGCATAGGTTACTACTGAACAGAATTCTATATAATCTTAGAACAAGTACCTATGAATTTGCACTTTGTGTTGTGTTGGTGTTTAGTGAGAATGGAATAATAACAATAGGACTGCAATTACACTAGGTGTATGTGTAGTATTACATTACTATTGCCATAATATACAATCAACTCAATAGTCTCGTCAACAACAATAGCAGGAATGGTTGCAAATCCGATGTAATGCAATATAATAATATAATATGTACGAAGACACGAATATAATAAATAAAGTCTAAGTTAGTTAGCAAAGCAAAGGAAAGGTACACAGAGAGAACTTTCCAATGCGATGACTAAGAGTGTACTGCCTCTTGGCTCATGGCACAACTTTGGAAGAACGATGCAAATGTAGCTAAAGCCCAAGCAAAGGGACTAGACAATTCTAGTACATAACATATAAGTAATACAGCTGGGCCGTAACAAGTTACCCTCTCACAGTTCTGAGTGAGCTCTTTTCTATACAATTATTATATTGAATACTACCTACACTAACTAAACATACCTGTGTGTGTTACCTATCCTGTGCATACTGTGTCTGACTTCACTTCACTCCTTCTGTGCCATGTTTTTATATCATGTGCACATATTTCCTAAAGGTATAATATCAAAAGGTATGCTTTATATTATACACGTTAGCGTCTCGCACCACCAGAAAGAAAATGGTATCATTGTGCGCTAAGTCTAACTTTTTTCTCGGAGAGTTAACAGTGAAGTTCTTATGCAAAGTACTGAAATTAATATAGATTGCAATATATGTGGATACACTCTCTTAAACGCATAATGCAAAAATTAATGCGCTTGAATAATATTACAGGGTTAAGCATACAAATTACTTTGACAGACATCATCTTGAACTTACGAAATATTTCACAGGATTTTACGTTGTATAGTGTTCCACTATCGTCATATTGGTCCACAATGGCAATACAACATACTATATTAACTAACTTTAAAATTGTTTTAATGAAAATGCTAACATAAAGTCCAGAATTATTAATTTACACGTAATGCGCTTTGGAGACAACAAATGTTAGATATCCTTATCCCATAAATATTATCAAAAGCCAATAGTTTATTATATATATAGATTCAGTAGATTTGGTGTGGGTATATTTAATTCCAGTAAAATGTTTAAAATTGCATTAAGCAATTAAAAAGGAAAGTCACTAATTAATCAAGTCTAATTTAAGAAAAGTAGCAAAACAAAATAATGTGGTCAGGGTAATTTGTAAGGCACACGTAGCCCGATGAAGATGTAGAACCCCGACATATATACATATATAGTGAACAATTCTTAAACTTTATACGTAAACGTACAGGTATTGCGCTTTGTTAAGTTTGAATTGCATTGAATTGAATAGGAGATATAGGTTGGAGTTGGAGTTGGTTTTTGTGCACGAAACAAATGAGCAACCTACCCCAGCCCAACGAAACGAAGCCAAGCCAAGCTTAAAACTTCAAAGCTTGACTCGAGTAGACCATCATGAACCTTTAATAAAAAGTTTACAGGTAGTTTTGTGCTTTGTTACATTGTGTTATTATGGTGTGCGGATAACTAGTAACTATGATATACCCATCATCATCTTTATATCTCTAATGCAGACAGACAAAAGGATAAAACACATAGGAATATACAGAATACAGATATTGTAAATTGTACTACAGGGCAGAATTTGAAAATGTTTTATGCACCATTCCTATGTACATATTTATATAGCCTAAGGGGGTTTAAGTGCATTTTCTAATAAACTACATCTTATGTTATACCAATAGAAAAATATTTTAACCTATTCACCACATCTTCACCTTACAAATATTTACAAGGAGCTTCTTCACATTCAAGCAAACTAATAACACTTATAGGTAGTAATAAAATAATTCAATGGTGTGCTTAAAGATACTATGATGACTATTATGAATATGAATCTTTTATTGTAGTATTGTGCTATAGTTAATGTAAACTGTCGACAATTAATAGCTTCAAAATTCCATTTGCAACTTCCATATTCTCCTGTAACTTATGGATTTATAATTCTTTCCTAACCAAACAAACCACACTAATAGTAAAAGCGTTACTTTAATTAACTCAAACCACTTATTTTATTAGCCAGCAGAAGAAGAGCTTTGAAATTTTGGCAACTCTTTACATTTTCTAACACAGTTTGCTTTGCAGTTAATTTTGGATTTACAAACTATATCTACAAATTGCAGGAGTTAGTTAGTAGACTAGCCAAGAGACAAGCCAACTTTTATTTCACTTAATCGTTAATATGATTGATGAAAATATACAGGATTTTGCTTTTCTTTATTCTCTGTCTGGTTCTGGTCTGACATTAACTTGACTTTTAGCTTTTAGTTAAGGCTGATATTGCTAGCTCTTACTTATCGTTAGCTTCCTAATTGCATAGCTCTATTTATTTGGTAATGCATACATATCACGTACTGTTAGCCCCCTGCTCCGTTTTGTTTTATTTTTCTTTAATATTTTTGCTAACTTGTCTCACTGCGCTAATGCATGCGTAACGAGGAGTCGCAATTGTAAGTAAGTTAAGTTGTAACAGAGCTTCTACAGGCTCTAAGTAACCCAAATATAGTTTTCCCATCTAACTCCTAAAAGCTAAGTTTAATACATGCTGTTCATGAAAAGAAATCTGCTAATACACCTGCACTTGCCGTGCTTTTCCTATACCATACGTAAAATAAGGCTCTAAATTGTCGCCACTATAATAATAACATCATCCTTATAAGTAAATACATAGGTACACAATACACGTGCAGAAAAGAACACGCATAGGTAGCAAATGGCTAGAAGTAGTTTAGGTATATAGAATGATATCAGCACATGAGAAATAGGTATAAACCTTTTAGTGGAGCACATGTGGGCCTAAAAATGTGTTCATTCAGTGTAAATGTAAGCTGGTCTGCGGCAAACCGTCTGCCTGCCGTGTTTTTATTCTATTCGCATAAACTGGATGGTTGCTGTATGTGATTCCATTACCCGTTACGCTCTACGTAGGTTCATGTGCTATTTAACATAGAAATACATATTATACAACTTTGGCTTTTACATTTCGATTAAACTAAGAAAAGGAAGAATGTCAATCTCAATCAATACATAAGGTGGCCTGGCCTGTGGCCTGGCCTGGCATTCATAGCACCAACATAATAAATGCTGACTATTTGCATTGGTAACACCACAGTACGTAGACATCGTCATGGCACCATGGTGCCATGACGATGTCTACGTACTGTGGGTAACACTGTAACGTCTGTAGAAATCACTCTTTAATAACTATACTACTATAATATGTGTACTCGAATTTACTCCGCTCTCAATTGTGTAATATTTGTAATGCTATACTTTACATGTCAGTGTCAGGTCAACATATGCTTTTCTAAACTCTAAATTCGCTATACCTTACATTGCTCAATTATTCATAAACTATAACACTGTATTATGTTACGGAGTTACATAACGCAAGCTTAAATCAAACTGGGCACCCTATTTGCTAGGAATATTATACAGAAAGCTCAGTATTATGCTCTTTATTAAAATATTGCATGTCACGCCATGGCAAAATCTAATTTATAAGGAAAAGGTAGGCATAACATCGGAAGCGGGTGTAATACCGAATGAAAATAAATCGTTGAACTTCTAATGACTGAAATGAACCCAGTTAGTTGTGTTGTTGTAACTTTCCAATTTAGGTATGCTTATGTAACTAAAGTTACATTACATTGCTAACCGTGCATTAGTCATAGAAATAATATTTGCGCCTACTTTTGTAGGCCTTGTCCTTAAGTTTTAGAAATAGTAATGTTACTACCGGCCATATTTTGCAAAGAATAACATTTGTTGTAATCATGTGCACGTATACGTGTTCCTTGGTGTTAGGATATACTGTAAATTGCTGTGTAGATTGCTGAGCTTCATCTGATTTTACAATTTACAATGATTTGTGCTTATTGTAAGGTTAGATATAAGATACGTAGGTTAGGCTAGCTACTAGCTACCTAAATAAAAATAGTTTGCATTCGTGGACGTACTTTAGATTCACACAGTAAAAGCGGTTTTATTATTTATTACTTATGCAATGCAAGTTTAATATTATATTTCTGTACTAAATCTACATACTGTAGAGGAGATAGAGTACCCTGAACTTTTCTTTAATGTGCCTAGGAAGCTAAAGCTAGCAAAATCACGAAATCAGTTTTCTCACACTACAGTTCATACATTGGACTGGAAAACTAATTTAAAATAAATTTCGCTCTTACTATTCATTTCAGCTAGCTAAGTATTACGTGCTGTTTCTACTTTTTTTATGTACATTGCGTATAATACAGTAATGCTCTCACTACTATTATAACTCAGGCAATAATAGCAATCATATCTATTAACTTGTTTACTTGCATTACAGCAAACTTGAGCTATTATGGGAGTTACGACTTCGACTGAGATATGGGAAGCACAGGTATTTACATAAGTTCATGTAAGAGTGTAGTTCGTCTTCGTGTATTATAAGATATTGTATACTGTTATAGATAAAATGAAGTATTGTTATTTAAAAATACAAGAATTTCAAATTACACAATGCATTTGCATACCATGTAGAGACAGACATCATTTTCCTTCTGATTACATTGGCAACATGTGTGAAATTTTAAAGAAATGCTCTGTAATCTAATCCGTTCGTGCGTTACGTATAAGCAACCTTTCGTGTTTCATTTCAAAGTTGTACCACACCGAAGACAAAATCAAGTCAAGCAAAGTAGAAATTATTCTGTCCTGTCTGTGAGAGCAAGAAATTAGCATTGCGATTACATATTCCATTTTTCTTAACTATATGTATATTTTCTGAGTTTTGGAAAACCTCTCTGAGTTGTACAAACCTAATTACTACAAGAGTGATGTTTATTTGCATTCGTTAATAAATTATTTAGTTCGCTTTGCACAGAAACATCTAATTACCAGCCCTGAGCAAAGGAAACCCATTATTGTCAAAATTGACATTTTAGCATTGGCATATTTTTATTCATTCCCCCAAACATCAATCCTTTCGTCAATATTAGAATTATGACAGTTATGTATCTCTGCCTACTACCGTCGTTAGTTTAACCTTGACAGTAAGCCATTAACCAAATTATGCAGTAGAAAATGAAGAGCTAATGAATAGGAAAACCTAATAAAACATCTACCTGTGTTCGTGATTCCCCCACGGAAAATAGTAACTACGTTCCAATCAAATCAACTACCTATTTAAGTAGGTCCATTATAGTAATCTGGCCCGATTCTATTATGAATACAAATAAACAATATTTCATCGCTTAGATGGCCTTAGCTGTGTAATGGTCAATAAATATGATGTCCATTCCCTACTAGTTTATATTATATATGTGCGATACAATGAAAACCTCTTGACACATATATACTTTTGAACTTGACAACGAAAACATAATAAATAACTAATGAAGGATGGCTTTACGCATTCGTAGCAGGAGGTTGCATTACCTTTACCTACATATGATTTCATTACAGTAATGCATTATTCAAATGCTTTTCGGTTTTAGCAGTTCGGCCAGCCATATGCTGAAGGACAGAATAAATATCGATTGCTTCTTCTTAGCAGTGGACTAGTTAAAGCAACCTTAGAACTTTGAGGAATATAATCATAATGTAATTTTGATTTTTGGCAGTTCCTGATTTCTGAATAAATTCCACAATATTATCCCAGAAATATAAAATTTTACGTTTTTGGTGACGTTGTATAATAATGAGTATCACAAAATATAGCTTCATTCATAGTAAGAAAGTAGATATATAGCTTTATTAATGTCCCTTATACTTAAAAAATTTCAGATTTACTGTTTTTCCGTTTGTGTAAATCATTGCACTGTTAATTGTAAATGCAAAGTAACAGAGATTTGTTTATAATCCCCGGCTTGCACAAAAGTATCACAATGCAATTGTTTATCAAAGTTCTTGATCACAATAAAAACAATAGTAAGAATCTGAATGAGTTTTCCGGTAACCACGATTAATTAATATCCGACAAAGCTTCCAAAGCTTTGTTATGAATGAAAATTGAATTAGTTTCTATGTATGTGTGGCAATTATAATGAGCCGATGAGATAATCATTATTCAAAATTGAGGCAGGATTGGCCATTGTAAATCATTCTTCATGAATAATAAGTTTGTCAGGTTATTTTGATTTCATTCGTTACAAGCTACCTATAATATGCATATTTGTTCTGTATGTGAACTGTTTCACAAAATAACACCACTTCTTGACACTAAGACTGTCGGTAGTGGTTAAGTATCATCTAAACTTAACAAGGTATCTATCAGGGACACTACATTTAGTTAGAGAATAGAACACAAACATATTATAGACCTATAATGGGTACCTTTGTAGTAATACTACCTAGTACGCTATTGTAAGGCATCAATTACAGTTGCACATATCTGTATATTTATATACGATATTACCTTATATTCATGCAAAAAGTTGACATTCAGTTTATGTTATGCGCTAACTTCCTAACTTATGTTTTGCAAAACCTTTTACATAAGAAAAAGCATAGAAAAACTGCATACACAATATTTTGTTATATAAATATGTAGGTATACAGTACATAACAGGTAACAAGAGCTGTGTGACTTTGACATACTCGTTTTAGAGCTTTTTGATACAATCTTTTGCTTATTGTTAGCTAACTAACGAAGTTAGTTACATTGAACTTCCCTTTATTATAAACGTTTTCTTAAGCTTTCAATAATACTAGTGGGAAATTAATGTGTTGTGGTTTGAATGATAGGATCTCTCCCTCTTGGGTATGTATTTACTTCTACCTAGTTTTGATTTTTCAATTGAGTCCACCTTTTTGTGCATAGAAGAGCTGCCGAGTTCATAATATCACAATACATTGAGGTGAGGGAAAGAGTTGAACTTGAGTCCTATATAAATGTACCAAACACATAAAATGACATTATTTTATTTATGTGTGGTCAGTTATCACATTAATATGTCTATAAAGACAAAACCTTTTTTGGTCTTGTTAAGTAAATAGCGGGGAACAAAACATGTAAAAAATTTCCTGCGTATCATTTGTTCCTTATGAGTTGTACTAACTATACGGGTTTTAATTACATAACTGAATTCAAATTAATTATGTTAAACACAAAGGGGTAAGCAGACAATTAATCCAAGAACAATAAATGACTTGTCTTTACATAAAAGAAGGGTACAGTGTGCACTAATCATAAACAACTTTTAATTTAATACAATATCAGCCGTCAGCAACTGTTCTTTGACAGTTCGGACTTAATGTGAAATGCAACAAACTGCACTATTTTACATTAAGTATAATGTAAACCCAAATTCCATTACCAACTTTGTGTTGTTTGCCTGGGACTTCTGTATTATGAAAAATTGTAATATTTTATTTTTGTTTCGTCTATAGTAGACCTAAATGTAAAATATATTTCTGCTTTGGTGTATATACGTACATTTCATCAAAAGCTATGAATGTTTCTTACATCGAAGTTCTTCCTAGCTTTATATAGGCTTTTTATAGTAAAAGGAAATACAATTAGGTATGCGTTATACTTATTTACGGAAGATATCTTACGCAGGAAGAAAGCGGACACGGAAAGAATCGTACAGAGGAAAATTGCGTACATACCGTGTTGCCGTACTGTGAAGACGAAGTCATAAACACTTGTACTATACTTTAAAAAAGACAAAACTGAAAGTGAAGATACCCATTTTAAAATTTAAAAGTGGGGATTTAAAATAGCCGGAGTACATTTTTGATATATTCTAGCAAAGTTTTTGAAATATTGCCTCGAAAGTTTTCAAAATCTAAATATATGCATCTCAAAAACGTCAAAAATAAGTCACACAATAAGGTAGAGTGTCGTATTCTGAGAAGAGTACATTACTACAGTACGGCAACGCTGTGTGTACGCAATTTTCCTATGTACGATTCTTTCCCTGTCCGCTTTCTTCCGGCGTAAGATATTTTCCTGATACCCGTTATACTATAGAACATTTTTACTAAGTAATGTGTAGTCTTTTCAAATATTGTTTTCATTGTTGAGATTCAATTTGCCGAGTTTACAGTACTCTTAGTCAGTAGGTTTCTAATGTCATTTCTACTGCCTATGGCCATAAAATAAAATAAAAATGCATCACAACAATTTCTGAACATGTTTTTAGTAGACTTCCTTTTGTGTGTACTGTGTACATAAAATATTCTCATCAATGAAAGAAGTTTGTAGCTACCTTCGCAGTAATTGACACTAAACTATTCTCACCTAACGTGTATATTAGAATAATCATTAGGTATGTACCTCTATAGGTACATACCTAAATTATATATAAATATAGTATTTCATTAGGTGCACCGTAACACACTGCACTGTCATAAAACAAACTCGTAAGTTTTATACGCACTTTCAGAAGAAAATAACATTATGCTTGCTAAGCTTGCATAAGTAAATGCATAATGTGTGTACTTAATGGCATTTTATTACGTAAACCTATTAAAACATTTATAGTTCGAAGGCTGTACATTATGCATTTGATAAATGGTGCAAGAATTCAACTCAATTTATGAATATAATAATATGGGTTACTAAGTTTATGTGATTTGTTACTTCGTATTTTAATACAGTATAACAGAAACAGACAATATAAAAACAATAGCATGGTAATTACAGTAAATGTAATGTAATACAACTTGTATCTCACACTTACAACTTATAAGTATCGACATAATGTGCATACGATCATGAATATGCTACAGATACACCTTAACCATTGTAACATGTAGATGTACGATTATTAAAAAATAAATACCTGGGGTAACATACTATGTATCACTGTCTGCAGCTACTGAGTTGTCTGTTTTGTTCTGTGGGTGTATCCGTTTCTTACGGAAGAATTCAGATAGTCAAAGTTAGTTCGATATATTGACAGAGCCAAACAAGCACCACACCATTCCACCGTAATAAATCTTCCACCTGCACCTTTGTATTGTAATGTTAGATTTCACCTTGCTTCGTCTCTTCGAAAATTCATCCTGCTAAAATTTAGATACGACTACGTACTGATAGAATGTGAAAATTATAGGGCTACTTGCCGTGCTTGCCACATACTCAAATAGTTAATGCATACTTCCTTAGAAATCAAGGATACAACAATTTAGTCGCATTTTAATTCATTGGATAATAGGAATACAATAGGTCCTATGCAAAATCAAACTATGCAATACACCCACTTTACACATATTTGTATAGCCAAATCAAATGTAGGGCTGTTTGAATGATTAACTTGCATTTTTTGCTATGTATCTAAATAATGTATTACATCTAAACTGTATCTGTATTCATGTTCTTAACGTTTATTATTCTCAGGAATGTTTTTAGGGAACCGCTAACGAGCAGCTTAATACTTATTGCCAATGAAAATTGTGCTCATTGCAATAATTTTAGGACTATAGGAACTGAATTGCTATATTACGATTTTAGCATACTAGGCCAGCCCACTTAAATGTAAATAGAATCAATCATTGTGCTTCTAAATAGATCAGATCATTGACATTGACCATTGCAAGACCAAAGTTCATCTCATCATCTGATGCAATAGAAATCAGAATTACAATTGTTAATCTGCCTTCCAATTGTAAATTCGCCAATGGCAATTGTACTCCCAATGACATTGGGCTTTACAGTTTCCACCATTCGAAGTTTGAAGTAGCTCATTTATATTCTGATGATTTAAGAGCGTCCAATAGGATAGAGTTGCCATTATCATAGATTACACTCACAATATTGGTATTTCAACGGAAGGAATTGAAAAATCCATTAGATTTCCCTAGATTTCTATTAATTTATTTCGCTTTACTTTGGACTATCAACTGTAGTAAATATTTATTGAACCTATAAAAGGTTAATGGATTTTGGTATTGTCTTATTAAGCGATGGACTTGTAAAGTGGTCTTCTCTGAATCTGATTGAAGACTACATGATTTCATTTTTAAATGCAATAATCTCATAAAATAAATAATTTATCAAATGCTAATAGTTATGTGGAAGTGGAAGGATAGGCAGGATGTAGACGTTTAGTGTAGGCATACGATAACTCATAGTAAAGCTACAGGTATTTAATAATATTTGTGCAATGTGATGTGACATGCAAAGTATGTGTGTACACACGAAACATTCATGCTTTTACCCCTTGAACTTGATCTGACAGCATTTTCAATTCTCAGTACAGTATGTTTCTGCTGAATATGAATTGTTGTATCCTCTGAATTCAGTATTGTGTATGTACATTGTAAATAACTCGACGATTACGTATGCAAGCAAAATCAAATCGTGCAGCTTATAAACATATAACCAGTTGACTTCAACTCTAATGTATTTTGTGGATGGCAATGCATTGATTGAACTTGCGTTGTGTGTAGACCACAACAATAATCCGCAGAGTCATAATAATATTAAGCATATAAATATGACCACTAAAGTATATTCTATGCAGTTTTTATATTACAGACAATTCAACGACAAGATATTTACTGGGAGTGGCTTTTCCTTTAGATTCATTAACTATACTACATACTTATATGACACCATCGTCCGAATAGTCATCGAACGGGTTTTCTCTTACTCTTTGTATCTTAGCATGTGTGCACTTTAAATGTACTTTGCTTATCAATAGAGAATATCTACATCATGCAAACTATAGCAATCTAGCATTCTTTTCCTTTTGACATTATTACATTAAGTTCCTCATGATTTCACAAAGAAAATTCCTTAAGGCAACCTAGACAGATCAGATCATTTACTGACCGTACGTTTTCATTGTACGCATTACATATATGATACTTGAGACTGTTAAATTCTTAGAAGTAGAGATATCAGTACCTACTTATTACAGAAGCAAATTAACTTTATCTGTGTAGCATGTCGAATGTCGAACTGATGTAATGGAAAACGGATTGAGTTGCTTACAGCTTGTAGTTTGTTAATTGTAAAGCAGTTGCAGGCGCTAACTAAAATGTAAGTATACCTAAGCTACATATTATGTGTAGCAAGTTTATACATTTGTGCTTTTCAGATAATTAGAAGATATAGGATTTAATAATATAGACAAATGTTTTATTTCAAATTACTGCTGTATTGGATTAAGAAATCAAAAATTGAAAACATCACATTGTACAAGAGTATGCTTATGAGACTGTGACTCTGCGGATTATTGTACTATACCACTAATCGAATGTAACTTTACTTCAATAAAATAATCCGTTTCAACTCCGATAAACCTACACAATTTCTTTTAGAGCTTTTAACGAATTAGTTAAATTGTACTTACATGGTGGCTAAAATGCAAACATCTTTGAATTTGAATTGAATTGAAAATTGTTTTATTCAAGTGCCATCGAATTCAGTACAATCTTTGTTCTGTTTTTCAACAGGCA